>CAMZJU010000049.1:0-205004 GCA_947311025.1 Lypha dubia
ATTTTTAGTGTATTTTCCAGGAAAAATCAGCAACGCTTTTTTTTTGGCCAATTTGGAGAAGGTGTGATTACTCGGGAACGGCTCGTAGGATTTTTAGTGTATTTTCCAGGAAAAATCAGCAACGCTTTTTTTTGCCAATTTGGAGAAGGTGTGATTACTCGGGAACTGCTCGTAGGATTTTTAGTGTAATTTCCAGGAAAAATCAGCAACGCTTTTTTTGGCCAATTTGGAGAAGGTGTGATTACTCGGGAACGGCTCGTAGGATTTTTAGTGTATTTTCCAGGAAAAATCAGCAACGCTTTTTTTTTTGCTAATTTGGAGAAGATGGGATTACTCGGGAACGGCTCGTAGGTTTTTTAGTGTATTTTCTAGGAAAAATCAGCAACGCTTTTTTTTGGCCAATTTGGAGAAGGTGTGATTACTCGGGAACGGCTCGTAGGTTTTTTAGTGTATTTTCCAGGAAAAATCAGCAACGTTTTTTTTTTGGCCAATTTGGAGAAGATGGGATTACTCGGGAACGGCTCGTAAGATTTTTAGTGTATTTTCCAGGAAAAATCAACAACGCTTTTTTTTGCCAATTTGGAGAAGGTGTGATTACTCGGGAACGGCTCGTAGGTTTTTTAGTGTATTTTCCAGGAAAAATGTGCAACGCTTTTTTTGGCCAATTTGGAGAAGGTGTGATTACTCGGGAACGGCTCGTAGGATTTTTAGTGTATTTTCCAGGAAAAATCAGCAACGCTTTTTTTGGCCAATTTGAATAAGGTGTGATTACTCGGGAACGGCTCGTAGGATTTTTGATGTTTTTTCCAGGAAAAATCAGCAACGCTTTTTTTTTGCTAATTCGGAGAAGATGGGATTACTCGGGAACGGCTCGTAGGTTTTTTAGTGTATTTTTCAGGAAAAATCAGCAAAGCTTTTTTTTTGCCAATTTGGAGAAGATGGGATTACTCGGGAACTGCTCGTAAGATTTTTGATGTATTTTCCAGGAAAAATCAGCAACGCTTTTTTTTGGCCAATTTGGAGAAGATGGGATTACTCGGGAACGGCTCGTAGGTTTTTTAGTGTATTTTCCAGGAAAAATCAGCAACGCTTTTTTTGGCCAATTTGGAGAAGGTGTGATTACTCGGGAACGGCTCGTAAGATTTTTGATGTTTTTTCCAGGAAAAATCAGCAACGCTTTTTTTGGCCAATTTGGAGAAGGTGTGATTACTCGGGAACGGCTCGTAAGATTTTTAGTGTATTTTCCAGGAAAAATCAACAACGCTTTTTTTGGCCAATTTGGAGAAGGTGTGATTACTCGGGAACGGCTCGTAGGATTTTTAGTGTATTTTCCAGGAAAAATCAGCAACGCTTTTTTTGGCCAATTTGGATAAGGTGTGATTACTCGGGAACGGCTCGTAAGATTTTTAGTGTATTTTCCAGGAAAAATCAACAACGCTTTTTTTGGCCAATTTGGAGAAGCTGTGATTACTCGGGAACGGCTCGTAGGTTTTTTAGTGTATTTTCCAGGAAAAATGTGCAACGCTTTTTTTTCTAATTTGGAGAAGGTGTGATTACTCGGGAACGGCTCGTAGGATTTTTGATGTTTTTTCCAGGAAAAATCAGCAACGCTTTTTTTGGCCAATTTGGAGAAGGTGTGATTACTCGGGAACGGCTCGTAGGTTTTTTAGTGTATTTTCCAGGAAAAATCAGCAACGCTTTTTTTTGGCCAATTTGGAGAAGGTGTGATTACTCGGGAACGGCTCGTAGGTTTTTTAGTGTATTTTCCAGGAAAAATCAGCAACGCTTTTTTTTTGGCCAATTTGGAGAAGGTGTGATTACTCGGGAACGGCTCGTAAGATTTTTAGTGTATTTTCCAGGAAAAATCAACAACGCTTTTTTTGGCCAATTTGGAGAAGCTGTGATTACTCGGAAACGGCTCGTAAGATTTTTGATGTTTTTTCCAGGAAAAATCAGCAACGCTTTTTTTTGGCCAATTTGGAGAAGGTGTGATTACTCGGGAACGGCTCGTAAGATTTTTGATGTATTTTCCAGGAAAAATCAGCAACGCTTTTTTTTGGCCAATTTGGAGAAGGTGTGATTACTCGGGAACGGCTCGTAGGATTTTTAGTGTATTTTCCAGGAAAAATCAGCAACGCTTTTTTTTTGCCAATTTGGAGAAGGTGTGATTACTCGGGAACGGCTCGTAAGATTTTTAGTGTATTTTCCAGGAAAAATCAGCAACGCTTTTTTTTTGGCCAATTTGGAGAAGGTGTGATTACTCGGGAACGGCTCGTAGGATTTTTAGTGTATTTTCCAGGAAAAATGTGCAACGCTTTTTTTTCTAATTTGGAGAAGGTGTGATTACTCGGGAACGGCTCGTAGGATTTTTGATGTTTTTTCCAGGAAAAATCAGCAACGCTTTTTTTGGCCAATTTGGAGAAGGTGTGATTACTCGGGAACGGCTCGTAGGTTTTTTGATGTTTTTTCCAGGAAAAATCAGCATCGCTTTTTTTTGGCCAATTTGGAGAAGGTGTGATTACTCGGGAACGGCTCGTAAGATTTTTGATGTATTTTCCAGGAAAAATCAGCAACGCTTTTTTTTGGCCAATTTGGAGAAGGTGTGATTACTCGGGAACGGCTCGTAGGATTTTTAGTGTATTTTCCAGGAAAAATCAGCAACGCTTTTTTTTTGCCAATTTGGAGAAGGTGTGATTACTCGGGAACGGCTCGTAAGATTTTTAGTGTATTTTCCAGGAAAAATCAACAACGCTTTTTTTGGCCAATTTGGAGAAGCTGTGATTACTCGGGAACGGCTCGTAGGTTTTTTAGTGTATTTTCC
Organism: Lypha dubia; assembly: GCA_947311025.1. Taxonomy (NCBI): domain Eukaryota; kingdom Metazoa; phylum Arthropoda; class Insecta; order Diptera; family Tachinidae; genus Lypha; species Lypha dubia. The sequence goes on from CAMZJU010000049.1 coordinate 2,822, forward strand.
AGGAAAAATGTGCAACGCTTTTTTTTCTAATTTGGAGAAGGTGTGATTACTCGGGAACGGCTCGTAGGATTTTTGATGTTTTTTCCAGGAAAAATCAGCAACGCTTTTTTTGGCCAATTTGGAGAAGGTGTGATTACTCGGGAACGGCTCGTAGGTTTTTTAGTGTATTTTCCAGGAAAAATCAGCAACGCTTTTTTTTGGCCAATTTGGAGAAGGTGTGATTACTCGGGAACGGCTCGTAGGTTTTTTAGTGTATTTTCCAGGAAAAATCAGCAACGCTTTTTTTTTGGCCAATTTGGAGAAGGTGTGATTACTCGGGAACGGCTCGTAAGATTTTTAGTGTATTTTCCAGGAAAAATCAACAACGCTTTTTTTGGCCAATTTGGAGAAGCTGTGATTACTCGGAAACGGCTCGTAAGATTTTTGATGTTTTTTCCAGGAAAAATCAGCAACGCTTTTTTTTGGCCAATTTGGAGAAGGTGTGATTACTCGGGAACGGCTCGTAAGATTTTTGATGTATTTTCCAGGAAAAATCAGCAACGCTTTTTTTTGGCCAATTTGGAGAAGGTGTGATTACTCGGGAACGGCTCGTAGGATTTTTAGTGTATTTTCCAGGAAAAATCAGCAACGCTTTTTTTTTGCCAATTTGGAGAAGGTGTGATTACTCGGGAACGGCTCGTAAGATTTTTAGTGTATTTTCCAGGAAAAATCAGCAACGCTTTTTTTTTGGCCAATTTGGAGAAGGTGTGATTACTCGGGAACGGCTCGTAGGATTTTTAGTGTATTTTCCAGGAAAAATCAGCAACGCTTTTTTTTGCCAATTTGGAGAAGGTGTGATTACTCGGGAACTGCTCGTAGGATTTTTAGTGTAATTTCCAGGAAAAATCAGCAACGCTTTTTTTGGCCAATTTGGAGAAGGTGTGATTACTCGGGAACGGCTCGTAGGATTTTTAGTGTATTTTCCAGGAAAAATCAGCAACGCTTTTTTTTTTGCTAATTTGGAGAAGATGGGATTACTCGGGAACGGCTCGTAGGTTTTTTAGTGTATTTTCTAGGAAAAATCAGCAACGCTTTTTTTTGGCCAATTTGGAGAAGGTGTGATTACTCGGGAACGGCTCGTAGGTTTTTTAGTGTATTTTCCAGGAAAAATCAGCAACGTTTTTTTTTTTGGCCAATTTGGAGAAGATGGGATTACTCGGGAACGGCTCGTAAGATTTTTAGTGTATTTTCCAGGAAAAATCAACAACGCTTTTTTTTGCCAATTTGGAGAAGGTGTGATTACTCGGGAACGGCTCGTAGGTTTTTTAGTGTATTTTCCAGGAAAAATGTGCAACGCTTTTTTTGGCCAATTTGGAGAAGGTGTGATTACTCGGGAACGGCTCGTAGGATTTTTAGTGTATTTTCCAGGAAAAATCAGCAACGCTTTTTTTGGCCAATTTGAATAAGGTGTGATTACTCGGGAACGGCTCGTAGGATTTTTGATGTTTTTTCCAGGAAAAATCAGCAACGCTTTTTTTTTGCTAATTCGGAGAAGATGGGATTACTCGGGAACGGCTCGTAGGTTTTTTAGTGTATTTTTCAGGAAAAATCAGCAAAGCTTTTTTTTTGCCAATTTGGAGAAGATGGGATTACTCGGGAACTGCTCGTAAGATTTTTGATGTATTTTCCAGGAAAAATCAGCAACGCTTTTTTTGGCCAATTTGGAGAAGATGGGATTACTCGGGAACGGCTCGTAGGTTTTTTAGTGTATTTTCCAGGAAAAATCAGCAACGCTTTTTTTGGCCAATTTGGAGAAGGTGTGATTACTCGGGAACGGCTCGTAAGATTTTTGATGTTTTTTCCAGGAAAAATCAGCAACGCTTTTTTTGGCCAATTTGGAGAAGGTGTGATTACTCGGGAACGGCTCGTAAGATTTTTAGTGTATTTTCCAGGAAAAATCAACAACGCTTTTTTTTGGCCAATTTGGAGAAGGTGTGATTACTCGGGAACGGCTCGTAGGATTTTTAGTGTATTTTCCAGGAAAAATGTGCAACGCTTTTTTTTGGCCAATTTGGAGAAGGTGTGATTACTCGGGAACGGCTCATAAAATTTTTAATATATTTTCCAGGAAAAATCAGCAACGCTTTTTTTTGCTAATTTGGAGAAGATGGGATTACTCGGGAACGGCTCGTAAGATTTTTAGTGTATTTTCCAGGAAAAATCAACAACGCTTTTTTTTGGCCAATTTGGAGAAGGTGTGATTACTCGGGAACGGCTCGTAGGATTTTTAGTGTATTTTCCAGGAAAAATCAGCAACGCTTTTTTTGGCCAATTTGGAGAAGATGGGATTACTCGGGAACTGCTCGTAGGATTTTTAGTGTATTTTCCAGGAAAAATCAGCAACGCTTTTTTTTGCCAATTTGGAGAAGGTGTGATTACTCGGGAACTGCTCGTAAGATTTTTAGTGTATTTTCCAGGAAAAATCAGCAACGCTTTTTTTTTGCCAATTTGGAGAAGGTGTGATTACTCGGGAACGGCTCATAAAATTTTTAATATATTTTCCAGGAAAAATCAGCAACGCTTTTTTTTGCTAATTTGGAGAAGATGGGATTACTCGGGAAAGGCTCGTAGGATTTTTGATGTTTTTTCCAGGAAAAATCAGCAACGCTTTTTTTTGGCCAATTTGGAGAAGGTGTGATTACTCGGGAACTGCTCGTAGGATTTTTAGTGTATTTTCCAGGAAAAATCAGCAACGCTTTTTTTTTCTAATTTGGAGAAGATGGGATTACTCGGGAACGGCTCGTAGGATTTTTAGTGTAATTTCCAGGAAAAATCAGCAACGCTTTTTTTGGCCAATTTGGAGAAGGTGTGATTACTCGGGAACGGCTCGTAGGATTTTTAGTGTATTTTCCAGGAAAAATCAGCAACGCTTTTTTTGGCCAATTTGGAGAAGGTGTGATTACTCGGGAACGGCTCGTAGGTTTTTTAGTGTATTTTCCAGGAAAAATCAGCAACGCTTTTTTTTGGCCAATTTGGAGAAGGTGTGATTACTCGGGAACGGCTCGTAGGATTTTAAGTGTAATTTCCAGGAAAAATCAGCAACGCTTTTTTTGGCCAATTTGGAGAAGGTGTGATTACTCGGGAACGGCTCGTAAGTTTTTTAGTGTATTTTCCAGGAAAAATCAGCAACGCTTTTTTTTTGCCAATTTGGAGAAGGTGTGATTACTCGGGAACTGCTCGTAGGATTTTTAGTGTATTTTCCAGGAAAAATCAGCAACGCTTTTTTTTCTAATTTGGAGAAGATGGGATTACTCGGGAACGGCTCGTAGGATTTTTAGTGTAATTTCCAGGAAAAATCAGCAAGGTTTTTTTTTGGCCAATTTGGAGATGGTGTGATTACTCGGGAACGGCTCGTAGGATTTTTAGTGTATTTTCCAGGAAAAATCAGCAACGCTTTTTTTTCTAATTTGGAGAAGATGGGATTACTCGGGAACGGCTCGTAGGTTTTTTAGTGTATTTTTCAGGAAAAATCAGCAACGCTTTTTTTTCTAATTTGGAGAAGGTGTGATTACTCGGGAACGGCTCGTAAGATTTTTGATGTATTTTTCAGGAAAAATCAGCAACGCTTTTTTTGGCCAATTTGGAGAAGGTGTGATTACTCGGGAACGGCTCGTAGGATTTTTAGTGTATTTTCCAGGAAAAATGTGCAACGCTTTTTGTGGCCAATTTGGAGAAGGTGTGATTACTCGGGAACGGCTCATAAAATTTTTAATATATTTTCCAGGAAAAATCAGCAACACTTTTTTTGGCCAATTTGGAGAAGGTGTGATTACTCGGGAACGGCTCGTAAGATTTTTAGTGTATTTTCCAGGAAAAATCAGCAACGCTTTTTTTGGCCAATTTGGAGAAGGTGTGATTACTCGGGAACGGCTCGTAGGTTTTTTAGTGTATTTTCCAGGAAAAATCAGCAACGCTTTTTTTGGCCAATTTGGAGAAGGTGTGATTACTCGGGAACGGCTCGTAGGATTTTTAGTGTATTTTCCAGGAAAAATCAGCAACGCTTTTTTTGGCCAATTTGGAGAAGGTGTGATTACTCGGGAACGGCTCGTAGGTTTTTTAGTGTATTTTCCAGGAAAAATCAGCAACGCTTTTTTTGGCCAATTTGGAGAAGGTGTGATTACTCGGGAACGGCTCGTAGGATTTTTAGTGTATTTTCCAGGAAAAATCAGCAACGCTTTTTTTTCTAATTTGGAGAAGGTGTGATTACTCGGGAACGGCTCGTAGGTTTTTTAGTGTATTTTCCAGGAAAAATCAGCAACGCTTTTTTTTGGCCAATTTGGAGAAGGTGTGATTACTCGGGAACTGCTCGTAGGATTTTTAGTGTATTTTCCAGGAAAAATCAGCAACGCTTTTTTTTCTAATTTGGAGAAGATGGGATTACTCGGGAACGGCTCGTAGGATTTTTAGTGTAATTTCCAGGAAAAATCAGCAAGGTTTTTTTTTGGCCAATTTGGAGATGGTGTGATTACTCGGGAACGGCTCGTAGGATTTTTAGTGTATTTTCCAGGAAAAATCAGCAACGCTTTTTTTTCTAATTTGGAGAAGATGGGATTACTCGGGAACGGCTCGTAGGTTTTTTAGTGTATTTTTCAGGAAAAATCAGCAACGCTTTTTTTGGCCAATTTGGAGAAGGTGTGATTACTCGGGAACGGCTCGTAAGATTTTTGATGTTTTTTCCAGGAAAAATCAGAAACGCTTTTTTTGGCCAATTTGGAGATGGTGTGATTACTCGGGAACGGCTCGTAGGATTTTTAGTGTATTTTCCAGGAAAAATCAACAACGCTTTTTTTTGGTAATTTGGAGAAGGTGTGATTACTCGGGAATGGCTCGTAGGATTTTTAGTGTATTTTCCAGGAAAAATCAACAACGCTTTTTTTGGCCAATTTGGAGAAGCTGTGATTACTCGGGAACGGCTCGTAGGATTTTTAGTGTATTTTCCAGGAAAAATCAGCAACGCTTTTTTTTGGCCAATTTGGAGAAGATGGGATTACTCGGGAACGGCTCGTAGGATTTTTAGTGTATTTTCCAGGAAAAATCAGCAACGCTTTTTTTTTGGCCAATTTGGAGAAGGTATGATTACTCGGGAACGGCTCGTAGGATTTTTAATATATTTTCCAGGAAAAATCAGCAACGCTTTTTTTTGGCCAATTTGGAGAAGATGGGATTACTCGGGAACGGCTCGTAGGATTTTTAGTGTATTTTCCAGGAAAAATCAGCAACGCTTTTTTTTCTAATTTGGAGAAGATGGGATTACTCGGGAACGGCTCGTAGGTTTTTTAGTGTATTTTTCAGGAAAAATCAGCAACGCTTTTTTTGGCCAATTTGGAGAAGGTGTGATTACTCGGGAACGGCTCGTAAGATTTTTGATGTTTTTTCCAGGAAAAATCAGCAACGCTTTTTCTGGCCAATTTGGAGATGGTGTGATTACTCGGGAACGGCTCGTAGGATTTTTAGTGTATTTTCCAGGAAAAATCAACAACGCTTTTTTTTGGCCAATTTGGAGAAGGTGTGATTACTCGGGAACGGCTCATAAAATTTTTAATATATTTTCCAGGAAAAATCAGCAACGCTTTTTTTTGGCCAATTTGGAGAAGGTGTGATTACTCGGAAACGGCTCGTAAGATTTTTAGTGTATTTTCCAGGAAAAATCAACAACGCTTTTTTTTGGCCAATTTGGAGAAGGTGTGATTACTCGGGAACGGCTCGTAGGATTTTTAGTGTAATTTCCAGGAAAAATCAACAACGCTTTTTTTTGGCCAATTTGGAGAAGGTGTGATTACTCGGGAACGGCTCGTAGGTTTTTTAGTGTATTTTCCAGGAAAAATCAACAACGCTTTTTTTGGCCAATTTGGAGAAGGTGTGATTACTCGGGAACGGCTCGTAGGTTTTTTAGTGTATTTTTCAGGAAAAATCAGCAACGCTTTTTTTTGGCCAATTTGGAGAAGGTGTGATTACTCGGGAACGGCTCGTAAGATTTTTAGTGTATTTTCCAGGAAAAATCAGCAACGTTTTTTTTTGGCCAATTTGGAGAAGGTGTGATTACTCGGGAACGGCTCGTAAGATTTTTGATGTTTTTTCCAGGAAAAATCAGCAACGCTTTTTTTGGCCAATTTGGAGATGGTGTGATTACTCGGGAACGGCTCGTAGGATTTTTAGTGTATTTTCCAGGAAAAATCAGCAACGCTTTTTTTGCTAATTTGGAGAAGGTGTGATTACTCGGGAACGGCTCGTAAGATTTTTGATGTATTTTTCAGGAAAAATCAGCAACGCTTTTTTTTCTAATTTGGAGAAGATGGGATTACTCGGGAACGGCTCGTAGGATTTTTAGTGTATTTTCCAGGAAAAATCAGCAACACTTTTTTTGGCCAATTTGGAGAAGGTGTGATTACTCGGGAACGGCTCGTAAGATTTTTAGTGTATTTTCCAGGAAAAATCAGCAAAGCTTTTTTTTTGCTAATTTGGAGAAGATGGGATTACTCGGGAACGGCTCGTAGGTTTTTTAGTGTATTTTCCAGGAAAAATGTGCAACGCTTTTTTTGGCCAATTTGGAGAAGGTGTGATTACTCGGGAACGGCTCGTAAGATATTTGATGTTTTTTCCAGGAAAAATCAGCAACGCTTTTTTTTGCCAATTTGGAGATGGTGTGATTACTCGGGAACGGCTCGTAGGATTTTTAGTGTATTTTCCAGGAAAAATCAGCAACGCTTTTTTTTCTAATTTGGAGAAGGTGTGATTACTCGGGAACGGCTCGTAAGATTTTTGATGTTTTTTCCAGGAAAAATCAGCAACGCTTTTTTTTTGCCAATTTGGAGAAGGTGTGATTACTCGGGAACTGCTCGTAGGATTTTTAGTGTAATTTCCAGGAAAAATCAGCAACGCTTTTTTTTGGCCAATTTGGAGAAGGTGTGATTACTCGGGAACGGCTCGTAGGATTTTTAGTGTATTTTCCAGGAAAAATCAGCAACGCTTTTTTTTTGCTAATTTGGAGAAGATGGGATTACTCGGGAACGGCTCGTAGGTTTTTTAGTGTATTTTCCAGGAAAAATGTGCAACGCTTTTTTTGGCCAATTTGGAGAAGGTGTGATTACTCGGGAACGGCTCGTAGGATTTTTAGTGTATTTTCCAGGAAAAATCAGCAACGCTTTTTTTTGCCAATTTGGATAAGGTGTGATTACTCGGGAACGGCTCGTAAGATTTTTAGTGTATTTTCCAGGAAAAATCAACAACGCTTTTTTTGGCCAATTTGGAGAAGCTGTGATTACTCGGGAACGGCTCGTAGGTTTTTTAGTGTATTTTCCAGGAAAAATGTGCAACGCTTTTTTTTCTAATTTGGAGAAGGTGTGATTACTCGGGAACGGCTCGTAGGATTTTTGATGTTTTTTCCAGGAAAAATCAGCAACGCTTTTTTTGGCCAATTTGGAGAAGGTGTGATTACTCGGGAACGGCTCGTAGGTTTTTTAGTGTATTTTCCAGGAAAAATCAGCAACGCTTTTTTTTGGCCAATTTGGAGAAGGTGTGATTACTCGGGAACGGCTCGTAGGTTTTTTAGTGTATTTTCCAGGAAAAATCAGCAACGCTTTTTTTTGGCCAATTTGGAGAAGGTGTGATTACTCGGGAACGGCTCGTAAGATTTTTGATGTATTTTCCAGGAAAAATCAACAACGCTTTTTTTGGCCAATTTGGAGAAGCTGTGATTACTCGGAAACGGCTCGTAAGATTTTTGATGTTTTTTCCAGGAAAAATCAGCAACGCTTTTTTTTGGCCAATTTGGAGAAGGTGTGATTACTCGGGAACGGCTCGTAAGATTTTTGATGTATTTTCCAGGAAAAATCAGCAACGCTTTTTTTTGGCCAATTTGGAGAAGGTGTGATTACTCGGGAACGGCTCGTAGGATTTTTAGTGTATTTTCCAGGAAAAATCAGCAACGCTTTTTTTTTGCCAATTTGGAGAAGGTGTGATTACTCGGGAACGGCTCGTAAGATTTTTAGTGTATTTTCCAGGAAAAATCAGCAACGCTTTTTTTTTGGCCAATTTGGAGAAGGTGTGATTACTCGGGAACGGCTCGTAGGATTTTTAGTGTATTTTCCAGGAAAAATCAGCAACGCTTTTTTTTGCCAATTTGGAGAAGGTGTGATTACTCGGGAACTGCTCGTAGGATTTTTAGTGTAATTTCCAGGAAAAATCAGCAACGCTTTTTTTGGCCAATTTGGAGAAGGTGTGATTACTCGGGAACGGCTCGTAGGATTTTTAGTGTATTTTCCAGGAAAAATCAGCAACGCTTTTTTTTTGCTAATTTGGAGAAGATGGGATTACTCGGGAACGGCTCGTAGGTTTTTTAGTGTATTTTCCAGGAAAAATCAGCAACGCTTTTTTTTGGCCAATTTGGAGAAGGTGTGATTACTCGGGAACGGCTCGTAGGTTTTTTAGTGTATTTTCCAGGAAAAATCAGCAACGTTTTTTTTTGGCCAATTTGGAGAAGATGGGATTACTCGGGAACGGCTCGTAAGATTTTTAGTGTATTTTCCAGGAAAAATCAACAACGCTTTTTTTTTGCCAATTTGGAGAAGGTGTGATTACTCGGGAACGGCTCGTAGGTTTTTTAGTGTATTTTCCAGGAAAAATGTGCAACGCTTTTTTTGGCCAATTTGGAGAAGGTGTGATTACTCGGGAACGGCTCGTAGGATTTTTAGTGTATTTTCCAGGAAAAATCAGCAACGCTTTTTTTGGCCAATTTGGATAAGGTGTGATTACTCGGGAACGGCTCGTAGGATTTTTGATGTTTTTTCCAGGAAAAATCAGCAACGCTTTTTTTTTGCTAATTCGGAAAAGATGGGATTACTCGGGAACGGCTCGTAGGTTTTTTAGTGTATTTTCCAGGAAAAATCAGCAACGCTTTTTTTTTGCCAATTTGGAGAAGATGGGATTACTCGGGAACTGCTCGTAAGATTTTTGATGTATTTTCCAGGAAAAATCAGCAACGCTTTTTTTGGCCAATTTGGAGAAGATGGGATTACTCGGGAACGGCTCGTAGGTTTTTTAGTGTATTTTCCAGGAAAAATCAGCAACGCTTTTTTTGGCCAATTTGGAGAAGGTGTGATTACTCGGGAACGGCTCGTAAGATTTTTGATGTTTTTTCCAGGAAAAATCAGCAACGCTTTTTTTGGCCAATTTGGAGAAGGTGTGATTACTCGGGAACGGCTCGTAAGATTTTTAGTGTATTTTCCAGGAAAAATCAACAACGCTTTTTTTTGGCCAATTTGGAGAAGGTGTGATTACTCGGGAACGGCTCGTAGGATTTTTAGTGTATTTTCCAGGAAAAATCAGCAACGCTTTTTTTGGCCAATTTGGATAAGGTGTGATTACTCGGGAACGGCTCGTAGGTTTTTTAGTGTATTTTCCAGGAAAAATCAGCAACGCTTTTTTTTTGCCAATTTGGAGAAGATGGGATTACTCGGGAACTGCTCGTAAGATTTTTGATGTATTTTCCAGGAAAAATCAGCAACGCTTTTTTTGGCCAATTTGGAGAAGATGGGATTACTCGGGAACGGCTCGTAGGTTTTTTAGTGTATTTTCCAGGAAAAATCAGCAACGCTTTTTTTGGCCAATTTGGAGAAGGTGTGATTACTCGGGAACGGCTCGTAAGATTTTTGATGTTTTTTCCAGGAAAAATCAGCAACGCTTTTTTTGGCCAATTTGGAGAAGGTGTGATTACTCGGGAACGGCTCGTAAGATTTTTAGTGTATTTTCCAGGAAAAATCAACAACGCTTTTTTTTGGCCAATTTGGAGAAGGTGTGATTACTCGGGAACGGCTCGTAGGATTTTTAGTGTATTTTCCAGGAAAAATGTGCAACGCTTTTTTTGGCCAATTTGGAGAAGGTGTGATTACTCGGGAACGGCTCATAAAATTTTTAATATATTTTCCAGGAAAAATCAGCAACGCTTTTTTTTGCTAATTTGGAGAAGATGGGATTACTCGGGAACGGCTCGTAAGATTTTTAGTGTATTTTCCAGGAAAAATCAACAACGCTTTTTTTTGGCCAATTTGGAGAAGGTGTGATTACTCGGGAACGGCTCGTAGGATTTTTAGTGTATTTTCCAGGAAAAATCAGCAACGCTTTTTTTGGCCAATTTGGAGAAGATGGGATTACTCGGGAACTGCTCGTAGGATTTTTAGTGTATTTTCCAGGAAAAATCAGCAACGCTTTTTTTTGCCAATTTGGAGAAGGTGTGATTACTCGGGAACTGCTCGTAGGATTTTTAGTGTAATTTCCAGGAAAAATCAGCAACGCTTTTTTTGGCCAATTTGGAGAAGGTGTGATTACTCGGGAACGGCTCGTAGGATTTTTAGTGTATTTTCCAGGAAAAATCAGCAACGCTTTTTTTTTGCTAACTTGGAGAAGATGGGATTACTCGGGAACGGCTCGTAGGTTTTTTAGTGTATTTTCCAGGAAAAATCAGCAACGCTTTTTTTTGGCCAATTTGGAGAAGGTGTGATTACTCGGGAACGGCTCGTAGGTTTTTTAGTGTATTTTCCAGGAAAAATCAGCAACGTTTTTTTTTGGCCAATTTGGAGAAGATGGGATTACTCTGGAACGGCTCGTAAGATTTTTAGTGTATTTTCCAGGAAAAATCAACAACGCTTTTTTTTGCCAATTTGGAGAAGGTGTGATTACTCGGGAACGGCTCGTAGGTTTTTTAGTGTATTTTCCAGGAAAAATGTGCAACGCTTTTTTTGGCCAATTTGGAGAAGGTGTGATTACTCGGGAACGGCTCGTAGGATTTTTAGTGTATTTTCCAGGAAAAATCAGCAACGCTTTTTTTGGCCAATTTGGATAAGGTGTGATTACTCGGGAACGGCTCGTAGGATTTTTGATGTTTTTTCCAGGAAAAATCAGCAACGCTTTTTTTTTGCTAATTCGGAGAAGATGGGATTACTCGGGAACGGCTCGTAGGTTTTTTAGTGTATTTTCCAGGAAAAATCAGCAACGCTTTTTTTTTGCCAATTTGGAGAAGATGGGATTACTCGGGAACTGCTCGTAAGATTTTTGATGTATTTTCCAGGAAAAATCAGCAACGCTTTTTTTGGCCAATTTGGAGAAGATGGGATTACTCGGGAACGGCTCGTAGGTTTTTTAGTGTATTTTCCAGGAAAAATCAGCAACGCTTTTTTTGGCCAATTTGGAGAAGGTGTGATTACTCGGGAACGGCTCGTAAGATTTTTGATGTTTTTTCCAGGAAAAATCAGCAACGCTTTTTTTGGCCAATTTGGAGAAGGTGTGATTACTCGGGAACGGCTCGTAGGTTTTTTAGTGTATTTTCCAGGAAAAATCAGCAACGTTTTTTTTTGGCCAATTTGGAGAAGATGGGATTACTCGGGAACGGCTCGTAAGATTTTTAGTGTATTTTCCAGGAAAAATCAACAACGCTTTTTTTTGCCAATTTGGAGAAGGTGTGATTACTCGGGAACGGCTCGTAGGTTTTTTAGTGTATTTTCCAGGAAAAATGTGCAACGCTTTTTTTGGCCAATTTGGAGAAGGTGTGATTACTCGGGAACGGCTCGTAGGATTTTTAGTGTATTTTCCAGGAAAAATCAGCAACGCTTTTTTTGGCCAATTTGGATAAGGTGTGATTACTCGGGAACGGCTCGTAGGATTTTTGATGTTTTTTCCAGGAAAAATCAGCAACGCTTTTTTTGGCCAATTTGGAGAAGATGGGATTACTCGGGAACGGCTCGTAGGTTTTTTAGTGTATTTTCCAGGAAAAATGTGCAACGCTTTTTTTGGCCAATTTGGAGAAGGTGTGATTACTCGGGAACGGCTCGTAGGATTTTTAGTGTATTTTCCAGGAAAAATCAGCAACGCTTTTTTTGGCCAATTTGGATAAGGTGTGATTACTCGGGAACGGCTCGTAGGATTTTTGATGTTTTTTCCAGGAAAAATCAGCAACGCTTTTTTTGGCCAATTTGGAGAAGATGGGATTACTCGGGAACGGCTCGTTAGATTTTTGATGTATTTTCCAGGAAAAATCAGCAACGCTTTTTTTTTGCCAATTTGGAGAAGGTGTGATTACTCGGGAACGGCTCGTAGGATTTTTAGTGTATTTTCCAGGAAAAATCAGCAACGCTTTTTTTGGCCAATTTGGATAAGGTGTGATTACTCGGGAACGGCTCGTAGGATTTTTGATGTTTTTTCCAGGAAAAATCAGCAACGCTTTTTTTTTGCTAATTCGGAGAAGATGGGATTACTCGGGAACGGCTCGTAGGTTTTTTAGTGTATTTTCCAGGAAAAATCAGCAACGCTTTTTTTTTGCCAATTTGGAGAAGATGGGATTACTCGGGAACTGCTCGTAAGATTTTTGATGTATTTTCCAGGAAAAATCAGCAACGCTTTTTTTGGCCAATTTGGAGAAGATGGGATTACTCGGGAACGGCTCGTAGGTTTTTTAGTGTATTTTCCAGGAAAAATCAGCAACGCTTTTTTTGGCCAATTTGGAGAAGGTGTGATTACTCGGGAACGGCTCGTAAGATTTTTGATGTTTTTTCCAGGAAAAATCAGCAACGCTTTTTTTGGCCAATTTGGAGAAGGTGTGATTACTCGGGAACGGCTCGTAAGATTTTTAGTGTATTTTCCAGGAAAAATCAACAACGCTTTTTTTTGGCCAATTTGGAGAAGGTGTGATTACTCGGGAACGGCTCGTAGGATTTTTAGTGTATTTTCCAGGAAAAATGTGCAACGCTTTTTTTGGCCAATTTGGAGAAGGTGTGATTACTCGGGAACGGCTCATAAAATTTTTAATATATTTTCCAGGAAAAATCAGCAACGCTTTTTTTTGCTAATTTGGAGAAGATGGGATTACTCGGGAACGGCTCGTAAGATTTTTAGTGTATTTTCCAGGAAAAATCAACAACGCTTTTTTTTGGCCAATTTGGAGAAGGTGTGATTACTCGGGAACGGCTCGTAGGATTTTTAGTGTATTTTCCAGGAAAAATCAGCAACGCTTTTTTTGGCCAATTTGGAGAAGATGGGATTACTCGGGAACTGCTCGTAGGATTTTTAGTGTATTTTCCAGGAAAAATCAGCAACGCTTTTTTTTGCCAATTTGGAGAAGGTGTGATTACTCGGGAACTGCTCGTAAGATTTTTAGTGTATTTTCCAGGAAAAATCAGCAACGCTTTTTTTTTGCCAATTTGGAGAAGGTGTGATTACTCGGGAACGGCTCATAAAATTTTTAATATATTTTCCAGGAAAAATCAGCAACGCTTTTTTTTGCTAATTTGGAGAAGATGGGATTACTCGGGAACGGTTCGTAGGATTTTTGATGTTTTTTCCAGGAAAAATCAGCAACGCTTTTTTTTGGCCAATTTGGAGAAGGTGTGATTACTCGGGAACTGCTCGTAGGATTTTTAGTGTATTTTCCAGGAAAAATCAGCAACGCTTTTTTTTCTAATTTGGAGAAGATGGGATTACTCGGGAACGGCTCGTAGGATTTTTAGTGTAATTTCCAGGAAAAATCAGCAACGCTTTTTTTGGCCAATTTGGAGAAGGTGTGATTACTCGGGAACGGCTCGTAGGATTTTTAGTGTATTTTCCAGGAAAAATCAGCAACGCTTTTTTTGGCCAATTTGGAGAAGGTGTGATTACTCGGGAACGGCTCGTAGGTTTTTTAGTGTATTTTCCAGGAAAAATCAGCAACGCTTTTTTTTGGCCAATTTGGAGAAGGTGTGATTACTCGGGAACGGCTCGTAGGATTTTAAGTGTAATTTCCAGGAAAAATCAGCAACGCTTTTTTTGGCCAATTTGGAGAAGGTGTGATTACTCGGGAACGGCTCGTAGGTTTTTTAGTGTATTTTCCAGGAAAAATCAGCAACGCTTTTTTTTGGCCAATTTGGAGAAGGTGTGATTACTCGGGAACTGCTCGTAGGATTTTTAGTGTATTTTCCAGGAAAAATCAGCAACGCTTTTTTTTCTAATTTGGAGAAGATGGGATTACTCGGGAACGGCTCGTAGGATTTTTAGTGTAATTTCCAGGAAAAATCAGCAAGGTTTTTTTTTGGCCAATTTGGAGATGGTGTGATTACTCTGGAACGGCTCGTAGGATTTTTAGTGTATTTTCCAGGAAAAATCAGCAACGCTTTTTTTTCTAATTTGGAGAAGATGGGATTACTCGGGAACGGCTCGTAGGTTTTTTAGTGTATTTTTCAGGAAAAGTCAGCAACGCTTTTTTTTCTAATTTGGAGAAGGTGTGATTACTCGGGAACGGCTCGTAAGATTTTTGATGTATTTTTCAGGAAAAATCAGCAACGCTTTTTTTGGCCAATTTGGAGAAGGTGTGATTACTCGGGAACGGCTCGTAGGATTTTTAGTGTATTTTCCAGGAAAAATGTGCAACGCTTTTTGTGGCCAATTTGGAGAAGGTGTGATTACTCGGGAACGGCTCATAAAATTTTTAATATATTTTCCAGGAAAAATCAGCAACACTTTTTTTGGCCAATTTGGAGAAGGTGTGATTACTCGGGAACGGCTCGTAAGATTTTTAGTGTATTTTCCAGGAAAAATCAGCAACGCTTTTTTTGGCCAATTTGGAGAAGGTGTGATTACTCGGGAACGGCTCGTAGGTTTTTTAGTGTATTTTCCAGGAAAAATCAGCAACGCTTTTTTTGGCCAATTTGGAGAAGGTGTGATTACTCGGGAACGGCTCGTAGGATTTTTAGTGTATTTTCCAGGAAAAATCAGCAACGCTTTTTTTGGCCAATTTGGAGAAGGTGTGATTACTCGGGAACGGCTCGTAGGTTTTTTAGTGTATTTTCCAGGAAAAATCAGCAACGCTTTTTTTGGCCAATTTGGAGAAGGTGTGATTACTCGGGAACGGCTCGTAGGATTTTTAGTGTATATTCCAGGAAAAATCAGCAACGCTTTTTTTTCTAATTTGGAGAAGGTGTGATTACTCGGGAACGGCTCGTAGGTTTTTTAGTGTATTTTCCAGGAAAAATCAGCAACGCTTTTTTTTGGCCAATTTGGAGAAGGTGTGATTACTCGGGAACTGCTCGTAGGATTTTTAGTGTGATTTCCAGGAAAAATCAGAAACGCTTTTTTTTCTAATTTGGAGAAGATGGGATTACTCGGGAACGGCTCGTAGGATTTTTAGTGTAATTTCCAGGAAAAATCTGCAAGGTTTTTTTTTGGCCAATTTGGAGATGGTGTGATTACTCGGGAACGGCTCGTAGGATTTTTAGTGTATTTTCCAGGAAAAATCAGCAACGCTTTTTTTTCTAATTTGGAGAAGATGGGATTACTCGGGAACGGCTCGTAGGTTTTTTAGTGTATTTTTCAGGAAAAATCAGCAACGCTTTTTTTGGCCAATTTGGAGAAGGTGTGATTACTCGGGAACGGCTCGTAAGATTTTTGATGTTTTTTCCAGGAAAAATCAGCAACGCTTTTTTTGGCGAATTTGGAGATGGTGTGATTACTCGGGAACGGCTCGTAGGATTTTTAGTGTATTTTCCAGGAAAAATCAACAACGCTTTTTTTTGGTAATTTGGAGAAGGTGTGATTACTCGGGAATGGCTCGTAGGATTTTTAGTGTATTTTCCAGGAAAAATCAACAACGCTTTTTTTGGCCAATTTGGAGAAGCTGTGATTACTCGGGAACGGCTCGTAGGATTTTTAGTGTATTTTCCAGGAAAAATCAGCAACGCTTTTTTTTGGCCAATTTGGAGAAGATGGGATTACTCGGGAACGGCTCGTAGGATTTTTAGTGTATTTTCCAGGAAAAATCAGCAACGCTTTTTTTGGCCAATTTGGAGAAGGTGTGATTACTCGGGAACGGCTCGTAAGATTTTTGATGTTTTTTCCAGGAAAAATCACCAACGCTTTTTTTGGCCAATTTGGAGATGGTGTGATTACTCGGGAACGGCTCGTAGGATTTTTAGTGTATTTTCCAGGAAAAATCAACAACGCTTTTTTTTGGCCAATTTGGAGAAGGTGTGATTACTCGGGAGCGGCTCATAAAATTTTTAATATATTTTCCAGGAAAAATCAGCAACGCTTTTTTTTTGCCAATTTGGAGAAGATGTGATTACTCGGAAACGGCTCGTAAGATTTTTAGTGTATTTTCCAGGAAAAATCAACAACGCTTTTTTTTGGCCAATTTGGAGAAGGTGTGATTACTCGGGAACGGCTCGTAGGATTTTTAGTGTAATTTCCAGGAAAAATCAACAACGCTTTTTTTTGGCCAATTTGGAGAAGGTGTGATTACTCGGGAACGGCTCGTAGGTTTTTTAGTGTATTTTCCAGGAAAAATCAGCAACGCTTTTTTTTGGCCAATTTGGAGAAGGTGTGATTACTCGGGAACGGCTCGTAGGTTTTTTAGTGTATTTTCCAGGAAAAATCAGCAACGCTTTTTTTGGCCAATTTGGAGAAGATGGGATTACTCGGGAACTGCTCGTAGGATTTTTAGTGTATTTTCCAGGAAAAATCCGCAACGCTTTTTTTTTGGCCAATTTGGAGAAGGTGTGATTACTCGGGAACGGCTCGTAGGATTTTTAGTGTATTTTCCAGGAAAAATCAGCAACGCTTTTTTTTGCCAATTTGGAGAAGGTGTGATTACTCGGGAACGGCTCGTAAGATTTTTAGTGTATTTTCCAGGAAAAATCAACAACGCTTTTTTTGGCCAATTTGGAGAAGGTGTGATTACTCGGGAACGGCTCGTAAGATTTTTAGTGTATTTTCCAGGAAAAATCAACAACGCTTTTTTTGGCCAATTTGGAGAAGGTGTGATTACTCGGGAACGGCTCGTAGGATTTTTAGTGTATTTTCCAGGAAAAATCAGCAACGCTTTTTTTTCTAATTTGGAGAAGGTGTGATTACTCGGGAACGGCTCGTAAGATTTTTAGTGTAATTTCCAGGAAAAATCAACAACGCTTTTTTTGGCCAATTTGGAGAAGGTGTGATTACTCGGGAACGGCTCGTAGGTTTTTTAGTGTATTTTCCAGGAAAAATCAACAACGCTTTTTTTTCTAATTTGGAGAAGGTGTGATTACTCGGGAACGGCTCGTAAGATTTTTGATGTATTTTTCAGGAAAAATCAGCAACGCTTTTTTTGGCCAATTTGGAGAAGATGTGATTACTCGGAAACGGCTCGTAGGATTTTTAGTGTATTTTCCAGGAAAAATCAACAACGCTTTTTTTTCTAATTTGGAGAAGGTGTGATTACTCGGGAACGGCTCGTAAGATTTTTAGTGTATTTTCCAGGAAAAATCAGCAACGCTTTTTTTTGCCAATTTGGAGAAGATGGGATTACTCGGGAACGGCTCGTAGGTTTTTTAGTGTATTTTCCAGGAAAAATCAACAACGCTTTTTTTTGCCAATTTGGAGAAGGTGTGATTACTCGGGAACGGCTCGTAAGATTTTTGATGTTTTTTCCAGGAAAAATCAGCAACGCTTTTTTTGGCCAATTTGGAGATGGTGTGATTACTCGGGAACGGCTCGTAGGATTTTTAGTGTATTTTCCAGGAAAAATCAGCAACGCTTTTTTTTCTAATTTGGAGAAGGTGTGATTACTCGGGAACGGCTCGTAAGATTTTTGATGTATTTTTCAGGAAAAATCAGCAACGCTTTTTTTTCTAATTTGGAGAAGATGGGATTACTCGGGAACGGCTCGTAGGATTTTTAGTGTATTTTCCAGGAAAAATCAGCAACACTTTTTTTGGCCAATTTGGAGAAGGTGTGATTACTCGGGAACGGCTCGTAAGATTTTTAGTTTATTTTCCAGGAAAAATCAGCAACGCTTTTTTTGGCCAATTTGGAGAAGGTGTGATTACTCGGGAACGGCTCGTAAGATTTTTAGTGTATTTTCCAGGAAAAATCAACAACGCTTTTTTTTTGCCAATTTGGAGAAGATGGGATTACTCGGGAACGGCTCGTAGGTTTTTTAGTGTATTTTCCAGGAAAAATCAACAACGCTTTTTTTTGCCAATTTGGAGAAGGTGTGATTACTCGGGAACGGCTCGTAAGATTTTTATTGTATTTTCCAGGAAAAATCAGCAACGCTTTTTTTTGCCAATTTGGAGAAGGTGTGATTACTCGGGAACGGCTCGTAAGATTTTTAGTGTATTTTCCAGGAAAAATCAACAACGCTTTTTTTGGCCAATTTGGAGAAGGTGTGATTACTCGGGAACGGCTCGTAGGATTTTTAGTGTATTTTCCAGGAAAAATCAGCAACGCTTTTTTTTCTAATTTGGAGATGGTGTGATTACTCGGGAACGGCTCGTAGGATTTTTAGTGTATTTTCCAGGAAAAATCAACAACGCTTTTTTTGGCCAATTTGGAGAAGATGGGATTACTCGGGAACGGCTCGTAGGATTTTTAGTGTATTTTCCAGGAAAAATCAACAACGCTTTTTTTTGGTAATTTGGAGAAGATGGGATTACTCGGGAACGGCTCGTAGGTTTTTTAGTGTATTTTCCAGGAAAAATCAGCAACGCTTTTTTTTGGCCAATTTGGAGAAGGTGTGATTACTCGGGAACGGCTCGTAGGTTTTTTAGTGTATTTTCCAGGAAAAATCAGCAACGCTTTTTTTTTGGCCAATTTGGAGAAGGTGTGATTACTCGGGAACGGCTCGTAGGATTTTTAGTGTATTTTCCAGGAAAAATCAGCAACGCTTTTTTTTGCCAATTTGGAGAAGGTGTGATTACTCGGGAACGGCTCGTAAGATTTTTAGTGTATTTTCCAGGAAAAATCAACAACGCTTTTTTTGGCCAATTTGGAGAAGGTGTGATTACTCGGGAACGGCTCGTAAGATTTTTAGTGTATTTTCCAGGAAAAATCAACAACGCTTTTTTTGGCCAATTTGGAGAAGGTGTGATTACTCGGGAACGGCTCGTAGGATTTTTAGTGTATTTTCCAGGAAAAATCAGCAACGCTTTTTTTTCTAATTTGGAGAAGGTGTGATTACTCGGGAACGGCTCGTAAGATTTTTAGTGTAATTTCCAGGAAAAATCAACAACGCTTTTTTTGGCCAATTTGGAGAAGGTGTGATTACTCGGGAACGGCTCGTAGGTTTTTTAGTGTATTTTCCAGGAAAAATCAACAACGCTTTTTTTTCTAATTTGGAGAAGGTGTGATTACTCGGGAACGGCTCGTAAGATTTTTGATGTATTTTTCAGGAAAAATCAGCAAAGCTTTTTTTGGCCAATTTGGAGAAGATGTGATTACTCGGGAACGGCTCGTAGGATTTTTAGTGTATTTTCCAGGAAAAATCAACAACGCTTTTTTTTCTAATTTGGAGAAGGTGTGATTACTCGGGAACGGCTCGTAAGATTTTTAGTGTATTTTCCAGGAAAAATCAGCAACGCTTTTTTTTGCCAATTTGGAGAAGATGGGATTACTCGGGAACGGCTCGTAGGTTTTTTAGTGTATTTTCCAGGAAAAATCAACAACGCTTTTTTTTGCCAATTTGGAGAAGGTGTGATTACTCGGGAACGGCTCGTAAGATTTTTGATGTTTTTTCCAGGAAAAATCAGCAACGCTTTTTTTGGCCAATTTGGAGATGGTGTGATTACTCGGGAACGGCTCGTAGGATTTTTAGTGTATTTTCCAGGAAAAATCAGCAACGCTTTTTTTTCTAATTTGGAGAAGGTGTGATTACTCGGAAACGGCTCGTAAGATTTTTGATGTATTTTTCAGGAAAAATCAGCAACGCTTTTTTTCTAATTTGGAGAAGATGGGATTACTCGGGAACGGCTCGTAGGATTTTTAGTGTATTTTCCAGGAAAAATCAGCAACACTTTTTTTGGCCAATTTGGAGAAGGTGTGATTACTCGGGAACGGCTCGTAAGATTTTTAGTTTATTTTCCAGGAAAAATCAGCAACGCTTTTTTTGGCCAATTTGGAGAAGGTGTGATTACTCGGGAACGGCTCGTAAGATTTTTAGTGTATTTTCCAGGAAAAATCAACAACGCTTTTTTTTGCCAATTTGGAGAAGATGGGATTACTCGGGAACGGCTCGTAGGTTTTTTAGTGTATTTTCCAGGAAAAATCAACAACGCTTTTTTTTGCCAATTTGGAGAAGGTGTGATTACTCGGGAACGGCTCGTAAGATTTTTGATGTTTTTTCCAGGAAAAATCAGCAACGCTTTTTTTGGCCAATTTGGAGATGGTGTGATTACTCGGGAACGGCTCGTAGGATTTTTAGTGTATTTTCCAGGAAAAATCAGCAACGCTTTTTTTTCTAATTTGGAGAAGATGGGATTACTCGGGAACGGCTCGTAGGTTTTTTAGTGTATTTTTCAGGAAAAATCAGCAACGCTTTTTTTGGCCAATTTGGAGAAGGTGTGATTACTCGGGAATGGCTCGTAAGATTTTTGATGTTTTTTCCAGGAAAAATCAGCAACGCTTTTTTTGGCGAATTTGGAGATGGTGTGATTACTCGGGAACGGCTCGTAGGATTTTTAGTGTATTTTCCAGGAAAAATCAACAACGCTTTTTTTTGGTAATTTGGAGAAGGTGTGATTACTCGGGAATGGCTCGTAGGATTTTTAGTGTATTTTCCAGGAAAAATCAACAACGCTTTTTTTGGCCAATTTGGAGAAGCTGTGATTACTCGGGAACGGCTCGTAGGATTTTTAGTGTATTTTCCAGGAAAAATCAGCAACGCTTTTTTTTGGCCAATTTGGAGAAGATGGGATTACTCGGGAACGGCTCGTAGGATTTTTAGTGTATTTTCCAGGAAAAATCAGCAACGCTTTTTTTGGCCAATTTGGAGAAGGTGTGATTACTCGGGAACGGCTCGTAAGATTTTTGATGTTTTTTCCAGGAAAAATCACCAACGCTTTTTTTGGCCAATTTGGAGATGGTGTGATTACTCGGGAACGGCTCGTAGGATTTTTAGTGTATTTTCCAGGAAAAATCAACAACGCTTTTTTTTGGCCAATTTGGAGAAGGTGTGATTACTCGGGAACGGCTCGTAGGATTTTTAGTGTAATTTCCAGGAAAAATCAACAACGCTTTTTTTTGGCCAATTTGGAGAAGGTGTGATTACTCGGGAACGGCTCGTAGGTTTTTTAGTGTATTTTCCAGGAAAAATCAGCAACGCTTTTTTTTGGCCAATTTGGAGAAGGTGTGATTACTCGGGAACGGCTCGTAGGTTTTTTAGTGTATTTTCCAGGAAAAATCAGCAACGCTTTTTTTGGCCAATTTGGAGAAGATGGGATTACTCGGGAACTGCTCGTAGGATTTTTAGTGTATTTTCCAGGAAAAATCCGCAACGCTTTTTTTTTGGCCAATTTGGAGAAGGTGTGATTACTCGGGAACGGCTCGTAGGATTTTTAGTGTATTTTCCAGGAAAAATCAGCAACGCTTTTTTTTGCCAATTTGGAGAAGGTGTGATTACTCGGGAACGGCTCGTAAGATTTTTAGTGTATTTTCCAGGAAAAATCAACAACGCTTTTTTTGGCCAATTTGGAGAAGGTGTGATTACTCGGGAACGGCTCGTAAGATTTTTAGTGTATTTTCCAGGAAAAATCAACAACGCTTTTTTTGGCCAATTTGGAGAAGGTGTGATTACTCGGGAACGGCTCGTAGGATTTTTAGTGTATTTTCCAGGAAAAATCAGCAACGCTTTTTTTTCTAATTTGGAGAAGGTGTGATTACTCGGGAACGGCTCGTAAGATTTTTAGTGTAATTTCCAGGAAAAATCAACAACGCTTTTTTTGGCCAATTTGGAGAAGGTGTGATTACTCGGGAACGGCTCGTAGGTTTTTTAGTGTATTTTCCAGGAAAAATCAACAACGCTTTTTTTTCTAATTTGGAGAAGGTGTGATTACTCGGGAACGGCTCGTAAGATTTTTGATGTATTTTTCAGGAAAAATCAGCAACGCTTTTTTTGGCCAATTTGGAGAAGATGTGATTACTCGGAAACGGCTCGTAGGATTTTTAGTGTATTTTCCAGGAAAAATCAACAACGCTTTTTTTTCTAATTTGGAGAAGGTGTGATTACTCGGGAACGGCTCGTAAGATTTTTAGTGTATTTTCCAGGAAAAATCAGCAACGCTTTTTTTTGCCAATTTGGAGAAGATGGGATTACTCGGGAACGGCTCGTAGGTTTTTTAGTGTATTTTCCAGGAAAAATCAACAACGCTTTTTTTTGCCAATTTGTAGAAGGTGTGATTACTCGGGAACGGCTCGTAAGATTTTTGATGTTTTTTCCAGGAAAAATCAGCAACGCTTTTTTTGGCCAATTTGGAGATGGTGTGATTACTCGGGAACGGCTCGTAGGATTTTTAGTGTATTTTCCAGGAAAAATCAGCAACGCTTTTTTTTCTAATTTGGAGAAGGTGTGATTACTCGGGAACGGCTCGTAAGATTTTTGATGTATTTTTCAGGAAAAATCAGCAACGCTTTTTTTTCTAATTTGGAGAAGATGGGATTACTCGGGAACGGCTCGTAGGATTTTTAGTGTATTTTCCAGGAAAAATCAGCAACACTTTTTTTGGCCAATTTGGAGAAGGTGTGATTACTCGGGAACGGCTCGTAAGATTTTTAGTTTATTTTCCAGGAAAAATCAGCAACGCTTTTTTTGGCCAATTTGGAGAAGGTGTGATTACTCGGGAACGGCTCGTAAGATTTTTAGTGTATTTTCCAGGAAAAATCAACAACGCTTTTTTTTTGCCAATTTGGAGAAGATGGGATTACTCGGGAACGGCTCGTAGGTTTTTTAGTGTATTTTCCAGGAAAAATCAACAACGCTTTTTTTTGCCAATTTGGAGAAGGTGTGATTACTCGGGAACGGCTCGTAAGATTTTTAGTGTATTTTCCAGGAAAAATCAGCAACGCTTTTTTTTGCCAATTTGGAGAAGGTGTGATTACTCGGGAACGGCTCGTAAGATTTTTAGTGTATTTTCCAGGAAAAATCAACAACGCTTTTTTTGGCCAATTTGGAGAAGGTGTGATTACTCGGGAACGGCTCGTAGGATTTTTAGTGTATTTTCCAGGAAAAATCAGCAACGCTTTTTTTTCTAATTTGGAGAAGATGGGATTACTCGGGAACGGCTCGTAGGATTTTTAGTGTATTTTCCAGGAAAAATCAGCAACGCTTTTTTTCTAATTTGGAGAAGGTGTGATTACTCGGGAACGGCTCGTAGGATTTTTAGTGTATTTTCCAGGAAAAATCAACAACGCTTTTTTTGGCCAATTTGGAGATGGTGTGATTACTCGGGAACGGCTCGTAGGATTTTTAGTGTATTTTCCAGGAAAAATCAACAACGCTTTTTTTGGCCAATTTGGAGAAGATGGGATTACTCGGGAACGGCTCGTAGGATTTTTAGTGTATTTTCCAGGAAAAATCAACAACGCTTTTTTTTGGTAATTTGGAGAAGATGGGATTACTCGGGAACGGCTCGTAGGTTTTTTAGTGTATTTTCCAGGAAAAATCAGCAACGCTTTTTTTTGGCCAATTTGGAGAAGGTGTGATTACTCGGGAACGGCTCGTAGGTTTTTTAGTGTATTTTCCAGGAAAAATCAGCAACGCTTTTTTTTTGGCCAATTTGGAGAAGGTGTGATTACTCGGGAACGGCTCGTAGGATTTTTAGTGTATTTTCCAGGAAAAATCAGCAACGCTTTTTTTTGCCAATTTGGAGAAGGTGTGATTACTCGGGAACGGCTCGTAAGATTTTTAGTGTATTTTCCAGGAAAAATCAACAACGCTTTTTTTGGCCAATTTGGAGAAGGTGTGATTACTCGGGAACGGCTCGTAAGATTTTTAGTGTATTTTCCAGGAAAAATCAACAACGCTTTTTTTGGCCAATTTGGAGAAGGTGTGATTACTCGGGAACGGCTCGTAGGATTTTTAGTGTATTTTCCAGGAAAAATCAGCAACGCTTTTTTTTCTAATTTGGAGAAGGTGTGATTACTCGGGAACGGCTCGTAAGATTTTTAGTGTAATTTCCAGGAAAAATCAACAACGCTTTTTTTGGCCAATTTGGAGAAGGTGTGATTACTCGGGAACGGCTCGTAGGTTTTTTAGTGTATTTTCCAGGAAAAATCAACAACGCTTTTTTTTCTAATTTGGAGAAGGTGTGATTACTCGGGAACGGCTCGTAAGATTTTTGATGTATTTTTCAGGAAAAATCAGCAAAGCTTTTTTTGGCCAATTTGGAGAAGATGTGATTACTCGGGAACGGCTCGTAGGATTTTTAGTGTATTTTCCAGGAAAAATCAACAACGCTTTTTTTTCTAATTTGGAGAAGGTGTGATTACTCGGGAACGGCTCGTAAGATTTTTAGTGTATTTTCCAGGAAAAATCAGCAACGCTTTTTTTTGCCAATTTGGAGAAGATGGGATTACTCGGGAACGGCTCGTAGGTTTTTTAGTGTATTTTCCAGGAAAAATCAACAACGCTTTTTTTTGCCAATTTGGAGAAGGTGTGATTACTCGGGAACGGCTCGTAAGATTTTTGATGTTTTTTCCAGGAAAAATCAGCAACGCTTTTTTTGGCCAATTTGGAGATGGTGTGATTACTCGGGAACGGCTCGTAGGATTTTTAGTGTATTTTCCAGGAAAAATCAGCAACGCTTTTTTTTCTAATTTGGAGAAGGTGTGATTACTCGGAAACGGCTCGTAAGATTTTTGATGTATTTTTCAGGAAAAATCAGCAACGCTTTTTTTTCTAATTTGGAGAAGATGGGATTACTCGGGAACGGCTCGTAGGATTTTTAGTGTATTTTCCAGGAAAAATCAGCAACACTTTTTTTGGCCAATTTGGAGAAGGTGTGATTACTCGGGAACGGCTCGTAAGATTTTTAGTTTATTTTCCAGGAAAAATCAGCAACGCTTTTTTTGGCCAATTTGGAGAAGGTGTGATTACTCGGGAACGGCTCGTAAGATTTTTAGTGTATTTTCCAGGAAAAATCAACAACGCTTTTTTTTGCCAATTTGGAGAAGATGGGATTACTCGGGAACGGCTCGTAGGTTTTTTAGTGTATTTTCCAGGAAAAATCAACAACGCTTTTTTTTGCCAATTTGGAGAAGGTGTGATTACTCGGGAACGGCTCGTAAGATTTTTAGTGTATTTTCCAGGAAAAATCAGCAACGCTTTTTTTTGCCAATTTGGAGAAGGTGTGATTACTCGGGAACGGCTCGTAAGATTTTTAGTGTATTTTCCAGGAAAAATCAACAACGCTTTTTTTGGCCAATTTGGAAAAGGTGTGATTACTCGGGAACGGCTCGTAGGATTTTTAGTGTATTTTCCAGGAAAAATCAGCAACGCTTTTTTTTCTAATTTGGAGAAGATGGGATTACTCGGGAACGGCTCGTAGGATTTTTAGTGTATTTTCCAGGAAAAATCAGCAACGCTTTTTTTCTAATTTGGAGAAGGTGTGATTACTCGGGAACGGCTCGTAGGATTTTTAGTGTATTTTCCAGGAAAAATCAACAACGCTTTTTTTGGCCAATTTGGAGATGGTGTGATTACTCGGGAACGGCTCGTAGGATTTTTAGTGTATTTTCCAGGAAAAATCAACAACGCTTTTTTTGGCCAATTTGGAGAAGATGGGATTACTCGGGAACGGCTCGTAGGTTTTTTAGTGTATTTTCCAGGAAAAATCAGCAACGCTTTTTTTTGGCCAATTTGGAGAAGGTGTGATTACTCGGGAACGGCTCGTAGGATTTTTAGTGTATTTTCCAGGAAAAATCAGCAAGGTTTTTTTTTGGCCAATTTGGAGATGGTATGATTACTCGGGAACGGCTCGTAGGATTTTTAGTGTATTTTCCAGGAAAAATCAGCAACGCTTTTTTTTCTAATTTGGAGAAGATGGGATTACTCGGGAACGGCTCGTAGGTTTTTTAGTGTATTTTCCAGGAAAAATCAGCAACGCTTTTTTTTCTAATTTGGAGAAGGTGTGATTACTCGGAAACGGCTCGTAAGATTTTTGATGTTTTTTCCAGGAAAAATCAGCAACGCTTTTTTTGGCCAATTTGGAGATGGTGTGATTACTCGGGAACGGCTCGTAGGATTTTTAGTGTATTTTCCAGGAAAAATCAACAACGCTTTTTTTTGGTAATTTGGAGAAGGTGTGATTACTCGGGAATGGCTCGTAGGATTTTTAGTGTATTTTCCAGGAAAAATCAGCAACGCTTTTTTTTGGCCAATTTGGAGAAGGTGTGATTACTCGGGAACGGCTCGTAGGTTTTTTAGTGTATTTTCCAGGAAAAATCAGCAACGCTTTTTTTGGCCAATTTGGAGAAGATGGGATTACTCGGGAACTGCTCGTAGGATTTTTAGTGTATTTTCCAGGAAAAATCCGCAACGCTTTTTTTTTGGCCAATTTGGAGAAGGTGTGATTACTCGGGAACGGCTCGTAGGATTTTTAGTGTATTTTCCAGGAAAAATCAGCAAAGCTTTTTTTTGCCAATTTGGAGAAGGTGTGATTACTCGGGAACGGCTCGTAAGATTTTTAGTGTATTTTCCAGGAAAAATCAACAACGCTTTTTTTGGCCAATTTGGAGAAGGTGTGATTACTCGGGAACGGCTCGTAAGATTTTTAGTGTATTTTCCAGGAAAAATCAACAACGCTTTTTTTGGCCAATTTGGAGAAGGTGTGATTACTCGGGAACGGCTCGTAGGATTTTTAGTGTATTTTCCAGGAAAAATCAGCAACGCTTTTTTTTCTAATTTGGAGAAGGTGTGATTACTCGGGAACGGCTCGTAAGATTTTTAGTGTAATTTCCAGGAAAAATCAACAACGCTTTTTTTGGCCAATTTGGAGAAGGTGTGATTACTCGGGAACGGCTCGTAGGTTTTTTAGTGTATTTTCCAGGAAAAATCAACAACGCTTTTTTTTCTAATTTGGAGAAGGTGTGATTACTCGGGAACGGCTCGTAAGATTTTTGATGTATTTTTCAGGAAAAATCAGCAACGCTTTTTTTGGCCAATTTGGAGAAGATGTGATTACTCGGGAACGGCTCGTAGGATTTTTAGTGTATTTTCCAGGAAAAATCAACAACGCTTTTTTTTCTAATTTGGAGAAGGTGTGATTACTCGGGAACGGCTCGTAAGATTTTTAGTGTATTTTCCAGGAAAAATCAGCAACGCTTTTTTTTGCCAATTTGGAGAAGATGGGATTACTCGGGAACGGCTCGTAGGTTTTTTAGTGTATTTTCCAGGAAAAATCAACAACGCTTTTTTTTGCCAATTTGGAGAAGGTGTGATTACTCGGGAACGGCTCGTAAGATTTTTGATGTTTTTTCCAGGAAAAATCAGCAACGCTTTTTTTGGCCAATTTGGAGATGGTGTGATTACTCGGGAACGGCTCGTAGGATTTTTAGTGTATTTTCCAGGAAAAATCAGCAACGCTTTTTTTTCTAATTTGGAGAAGGTGTGATTACTCGGAAACGGCTCGTAAGATTTTTGATGTATTTTTCAGGAAAAATCAGCAACGCTTTTTTTTCTAATTTGGAGAAGATGGGATTACTCGGGAACGGCTCGTAGGATTTTTAGTGTATTTTCCAGGAAAAATCAGCAACACTTTTTTTGGCCAATTTGGAGAAGGTGTGATTACTCGGGAACGGCTCGTAAGATTTTTAGTTTATTTTCCAGGAAAAATCAGCAACGCTTTTTTTGGCCAATTTGGAGAAGGTGTGATTACTCGGGAACGGCTCGTAAGATTTTTAGTGTATTTTCCAGGAAAAATCAACAACGCTTTTTTTTGCCAATTTGGAGAAGATGGGATTACTCGGGAACGGCTCGTAGGTTTTTTAGTGTATTTTCCAGGAAAAATCAACAACGCTTTTTTTTGCCAATTTGGAGAAGGTGTGATTACTCGGGAACGGCTCGTAAGATTTTTAGTGTATTTTCCAGGAAAAATCAGCAACGCTTTTTTTTGCCAATTTGGAGAAGGTGTGATTACTCGGGAACGGCTCGTAAGATTTTTAGTGTATTTTCCAGGAAAAATCAACAACGCTTTTTTTGGCCAATTTGGAAAAGGTGTGATTACTCGGGAACGGCTCGTAGGATTTTTAGTGTATTTTCCAGGAAAAATCAGCAACGCTTTTTTTTCTAATTTGGAGAAGATGGGATTACTCGGGAACGGCTCGTAGGATTTTTAGTGTATTTTCCAGGAAAAATCAGCAACGCTTTTTTTCTAATTTGGAGAAGGTGTGATTACTCGGGAACGGCTCGTAGGATTTTTAGTGTATTTTCCAGGAAAAATCAACAACGCTTTTTTTGGCCAATTTGGAGATGGTGTGATTACTCGGGAACGGCTCGTAGGATTTTTAGTGTATTTTCCAGGAAAAATCAACAACGCTTTTTTTGGCCAATTTGGAGAAGATGGGATTACTCGGGAACGGCTCGTAGGTTTTTTAGTGTATTTTCCAGGAAAAATCAGCAACGCTTTTTTTTGGCCAATTTGGAGAAGGTGTGATTACTCGGGAACGGCTCGTAGGATTTTTAGTGTATTTTCCAGGAAAAATCAGCAAGGTTTTTTTTTGGCCAATTTGGAGATGGTATGATTACTCGGGAACGGCTCGTAGGATTTTTAGTGTATTTTCCAGGAAAAATCAGCAACGCTTTTTTTTCTAATTTGGAGAAGATGGGATTACTCGGGAACGGCTCGTAGGTTTTTTAGTGTATTTTCCAGGAAAAATCAGCAACGCTTTTTTTTCTAATTTGGAGAAGGTGTGATTACTCGGAAACGGCTCGTAAGATTTTTGATGTTTTTTCCAGGAAAAATCAGCAACGCTTTTTTTGGCCAATTTGGAGATGGTGTGATTACTCGGGAACGGCTCGTAGGATTTTTAGTGTATTTTCCAGGAAAAATCAACAACGCTTTTTTTTGGTAATTTGGAGAAGGTGTGATTACTCGGGAATGGCTCGTAGGATTTTTAGTGTATTTTCCAGGAAAAATCAGCAACGCTTTTTTTTGGCCAATTTGGAGAAGGTGTGATTACTCGGGAACGGCTCGTAGGTTTTTTAGTGTATTTTCCAGGAAAAATCAGCAACGCTTTTTTTGGCCAATTTGGAGAAGATGGGATTACTCGGGAACTGCTCGTAGGATTTTTAGTGTATTTTCCAGGAAAAATCCGCAACGCTTTTTTTTTGGCCAATTTGGAGAAGGTGTGATTACTCGGGAACGGCTCGTAGGATTTTTAGTGTATTTTCCAGGAAAAATCAGCAAAGCTTTTTTTTGCCAATTTGGAGAAGGTGTGATTACTCGGGAACGGCTCGTAAGATTTTTAGTGTATTTTCCAGGAAAAATCAACAACGCTTTTTTTGGCCAATTTGGAGAAGGTGTGATTACTCGGGAACGGCTCGTAAGATTTTTAGTGTATTTTCCAGGAAAAATCAACAACGCTTTTTTTGGCCAATTTGGAGAAGGTGTGATTACTCGGGAACGGCTCGTAGGATTTTTAGTGTATTTTCCAGGAAAAATCAGCAACGCTTTTTTTTCTAATTTGGAGAAGGTGTGATTACTCGGGAACGGCTCGTAAGATTTTTAGTGTAATTTCCAGGAAAAATCAACAACGCTTTTTTTGGCCAATTTGGAGAAGGTGTGATTACTCGGGAACGGCTCGTAGGTTTTTTAGTGTATTTTCCAGGAAAAATCAACAACGCTTTTTTTTCTAATTTGGAGAAGGTGTGATTACTCGGGAACGGCTCGTAAGATTTTTGATGTATTTTTCAGGAAAAATCAGCAACGCTTTTTTTGGCCAATTTGGAGAAGATGTGATTACTCGGGAACGGCTCGTAGGATTTTTAGTGTATTTTCCAGGAAAAATCAACAACGCTTTTTTTTCTAATTTGGAGAAGGTGTGATTACTCGGGAACGGCTCGTAAGATTTTTAGTGTATTTTCCAGGAAAAATCAGCAACGCTTTTTTTTGCCAATTTGGAGAAGATGGGATTACTCGGGAACGGCTCGTAGGTTTTTTAGTGTATTTTCCAGGAAAAATCAACAACGCTTTTTTTTGCCAATTTGGAGAAGGTGTGATTACTCGGGAACGGCTCGTAAGATTTTTGATGTTTTTTCCAGGAAAAATCAGCAACGCTTTTTTTGGCCAATTTGGAGATGGTGTGATTACTCGGGAACGGCTCGTAGGATTTTTAGTGTATTTTCCAGGAAAAATCAGCAACGCTTTTTTTTCTAATTTGGAGAAGGTGTGATTACTCGGGAACGGCTCGTAAGATTTTTGATGTATTTTTCAGGAAAAATCAGCAACGCTTTTTTTTCTAATTTGGAGAAGATGGGATTACTCGGGAACGGCTCGTAGGATTTTTAGTGTATTTTCCAGGAAAAATCAGCAACACTTTTTTTGGCCAATTTGGAAAAGGTGTGATTACTCGGGAACGGCTCGTAAGATTTTTAGTTTATTTTCCAGGAAAAATCAGCAACGCTTTTTTTGGCCAATTTGGAGAAGGTGTGATTACTCGGGAACGGCTCGTAAGATTTTTAGTGTATTTTCCAGGAAAAATCAACAACGCTTTTTTTTGCCAATTTGGAGAAGATGGGATTACTCGGGAACGGCTCGTAGGTTTTTTAGTGTATTTTCCAGGAAAAATCAACAACGCTTTTTTTTGCCAATTTGGAGAAGGTGTGATTACTCGGGAACGGCTCGTAAGATTTTTAGTGTATTTTCCAGGAAAAATCAGCAACGCTTTTTTTTGCCAATTTGGAGAAGGTGTGATTACTCGGGAACGGCTCGTAAGATTTTTAGTGTATTTTCCAGGAAAAATCAACAACGCTTTTTTTGGCCAATTTGGAGAAGGTGTGATTACTCGGGAACGGCTCGTAGGATTTTTAGTGTATTTTCCAGGAAAAATCAGCAACGCTTTTTTTTCTAATTTGGAGAAGATGGGATTACTCGGGAACGGCTCGTAGGATTTTTAGTGTATTTTCCAGGAAAAATCAGCAACGCTTTTTTTCTAATTTGGAGAAGGTGTGATTACTCGGGAACGGCTCGTAGGATTTTTAGTGTATTTTCCAGGAAAAATCAACAACGCTTTTTTTGGCCAATTTGGAGATGGTGTGATTACTCGGGAACGGCTCGTAGGATTTTTAGTGTATTTTCCAGGAAAAATCAACAACGCTTTTTTTGGCAAATTTGGAGAAGATGGGATTACTCGGGAACGGCTCGTAGGTTTTTTAGTGTATTTTCCAGGAAAAATCAGCAACGCTTTTTTTTGGCCAATTTGGAGAAGGTGTGATTACTCGGGAACGGCTCGTAGGATTTTTAGTGTATTTTCCAGGAAAAATCAGCAAGGTTTTTTTTTGGCCAATTTGGAGATGGTGTGATTACTCGGGAACGGCTCGTAGGATTTTTAGTGTATTTTCCAGGAAAAATCAGCAACGCTTTTTTTTCTAATTTGGAGAAGATGGGATTACTCGGGAACGGCTCGTAGGTTTTTTAGTGTATTTTCCAGGAAAAATCAGCAACGCTTTTTTTTTCTAATTTGGAGAAGGTGTGATTACTCGGAAACGGCTCGTAAGATTTTTGATGTTTTTTCCAGGAAAAATCAGCAACGCTTTTTTTTGGCCAATTTGGAGATGGTGTGATTACTCGGGAACGGCTCGTAGGATTTTTAGTGTATTTTCCAGGAAAAATCAACAACGCTTTTTTTTGGTAATTTGGAGAAGGTGTGATTACTCGGGAATGGCTCGTAGGATTTTTAGTGTATTTTCCAGGAAAAATCAGCAACGCTTTTTTTTGGCCAATTTGGAGAAGGTGTGATTACTCGGGAACGGCTCGTAGGTTTTTTAGTGTATTTTCCAGGAAAAATCAGCAACGCTTTTTTTGGCCAATTTGGAGAAGATGGGATTACTCGGGAACTGCTCGTAGGATTTTTAGTGTATTTTCCAGGAAAAATCCGCAACGCTTTTTTTTTGGCCAATTTGGAGAAGGTGTGATTACTCGGGAACGGCTCGTAGGATTTTTAGTGTATTTTCCAGGAAAAATCAGCAACGCTTTTTTTTGCCAATTTGGAGAAGGTGTGATTACTCGGGAACGGCTCGTAGGATTTTTAGTGTATTTTCCAGGAAAAATCAACAACGCTTTTTTTTCTAATTTGGAGAAGGTGTGATTACTCGGGAACGGCTCGTAAGATTTTTGATGTATTTTCCAGGAAAAATCAGCAACGCTTTTTTTGGCCAATTTGGAGAAGATGTGATTACTCGGGAACGGCTCGTAGGATTTTTAGTGTATTTTCCAGGAAAAATCAACAACGCTTTTTTTTCTAATTTGGAGAAGGTGTGATTACTCGGGAACGGCTCGTAAGATTTTTAGTGTAATTTCCAGGAAAAATCAACAACGCTTTTTTTGGCCAATTTGGAGAAGGTGTGATTACTCGGGAACGGCTCGTAGGTTTTTTAGTGTATTTTCCAGGAAAAATCAACAACGCTTTTTTTTCTAATTTGGAGAAGGTGTGATTACTCGGGAACGGCTCGTAAGATTTTTGATGTATTTTTCAGGAAAAATCAGCAACGCTTTTTTTGGCCAATTTGGAGAAGATGTGATTACTCGGGAACGGCTCGTAGGATTTTTAGTGTATTTTCCAGGAAAAATCAACAACGCTTTTTTTTCTAATTTGGAGAAGGTGTGATTACTCGGGAACGGCTCGTAAGATTTTTAGTGTATTTTCCAGGAAAAATCAGCAACGCTTTTTTTTGCCAATTTGGAGAAGATGGGATTACTCGGGAACGGCTCGTAGGTTTTTTAGTGTATTTTCCAGGAAAAATCAACAACGCTTTTTTTTGCCAATTTGGAGAAGGTGTGATTACTCGGGAACGGCTCGTAAGATTTTTGATGTTTTTTCCAGGAAAAATCAGCAACGCTTTTTTTGGCCAATTTGGAGATGGTGTGATTACTCGGGAACGGCTCGTAGGATTTTTAGTGTATTTTCCAGGAAAAATCAGCAACGCTTTTTTTTCTAATTTGGAGAAGGTGTGATTACTCGGGAACGGCTCGTAAGATTTTTGATGTATTTTTCAGGAAAAATCAGCAACGCTTTTTTTTCTAATTTGGAGAAGATGGGATTACTCGGGAACGGCTCGTAGGTTTTTTAGTGTATTTTCCAGGAAAAATCAACAACGCTTTTTTTTGGCCAATTTGGAGATGGTGTGATTACTCGGGAACGGCTCGTAGGATTTTTAGTGTATTTTCCAGGAAAAATCAGCAACGCTTTTTTTTCTAATTTGGAGAAGATGGGATTACTCGGGAACGGCTCGTAGGTTTTTTAGTGTATTTTCCAGGAAAAATCAGCAACGCTTTTTTTTCTAATTTGGAGAAGGTGTGATTACTCGGAAACGGCTCGTAAGATTTTTGATGTTTTTTCCAGGAAAAATCAGCAACGCTTTTTTTTGGCCAATTTGGAGATGGTGTGATTACTCGGGAACGGCTCGTAGGATTTTTAGTGTATTTTCCAGGAAAAATCAACAACGCTTTTTTTTGGTAATTTGGAGAAGGTGTGATTACTCGGGAATGGCTCGTAGGATTTTTAGTGTATTTTCCAGGAAAAATCAGCAACGCTTTTTTTTGGCCAATTTGGAGAAGGTGTGATTACTCGGGAACGGCTCGTAGGTTTTTTAGTGTATTTTCCAGGAAAAATCAGCAACGCTTTTTTTGGCCAATTTGGAGAAGATGGGATTACTCGGGAACTGCTCGTAGGATTTTTAGTGTATTTTCCAGGAAAAATCCGCAACGCTTTTTTTTTGGCCAATTTGGAGAAGGTGTGATTACTCGGGAACGGCTCGTAGGATTTTTAGTGTATTTTCCAGGAAAAATCAGCAACGCTTTTTTTTGCCAATTTGGAGAAGGTGTGATTACTCGGGAACGGCTCGTAAGATTTTTAGTGTATTTTCCAGGAAAAATCAACAACGCTTTTTTTGGCCAATTTGGAGAAGGTGTGATTACTCGGGAACGGCTCGTAGGATTTTTAGTGTATTTTCCAGGAAAAATCAGCAACGCTTTTTTTTCTAATTTGGAGAAGGTGTGATTACTCGGGAACGGCTCGTAAGATTTTTAGTGTAATTTCCAGGAAAAATCAACAACGCTTTTTTTGGCCAATTTGGAGAAGGTGTGATTACTCGGGAACGGCTCGTAGGTTTTTTAGTGTATTTTCCAGGAAAAATCAACAACGCTTTTTTTTCTAATTTGGAGAAGGTGTGATTACTCGGGAACGGCTCGTAAGATTTTTGATGTATTTTTCAGGAAAAATCAGCAACGCTTTTTTTGGCCAATTTGGAGAAGATGTGATTACTCGGGAACGGCTCGTAGGATTTTTAGTGTATTTTCCAGGAAAAATCAACAACGCTTTTTTTTCTAATTTGGAGAAGGTGTGATTACTCGGGAACGGCTCGTAAGATTTTTAGTGTATTTTCCAGGAAAAATCAGCAACGCTTTTTTTTGCCAATTTGGAGAAGATGGGATTACTCGGGAACGGCTCGTAGGTTTTTTAGTGTATTTTCCAGGAAAAATCAACAACGCTTTTTTTTGCCAATTTGGAGAAGGTGTGATTACTCGGGAACGGCTCGTAAGATTTTTGATGTTTTTTCCAGGAAAAATCAGCAACGCTTTTTTTGGCCAATTTGGAGATGGTGTGATTACTCGGGAACGGCTCGTAGGATTTTTAGTGTATTTTCCAGGAAAAATCAGCAACGCTTTTTTTTCTAATTTGGAGAAGGTGTGATTACTCGGGAACGGCTCGTAAGATTTTTGATGTATTTTTCAGGAAAAATCAGCAACGCTTTTTTTTCTAATTTGGAGAAGATGGGATTACTCGGGAACGGCTCGTAGGATTTTTAGTGTATTTTCCAGGAAAAATCAGCAACACTTTTTTTGGCCAATTTGGAGAAGGTGTGATTACTCGGGAACGGCTCGTAAGATTTTTAGTTTATTTTCCAGGAAAAATCAGCAACGCTTTTTTTGGCCAATTTGGAGAAGGTGTGATTACTCGGGAACGGCTCGTAAGATTTTTAGTGTATTTTCCAGGAAAAATCAACAACGCTTTTTTTTGCCAATTTGGAGAAGATGGGATTACTCGGGAACGGCTCGTAGGTTTTTTAGTGTATTTTCCAGGAAAAATCAACAACGCTTTTTTTTGCCAATTTGGAGAAGGTGTGATTACTCGGGAACGGCTCGTAAGATTTTTAGTGTATTTTCCAGGAAAAATCAGCAACGCTTTTTTTTGCCAATTTGGAGAAGGTGTGATTACTCGGGAACGGCTCGTAAGATTTTTAGTGTATTTTCCAGGAAAAATCAACAACGCTTTTTTTGGCCAATTTGGAGAAGGTGTGATTACTCGGGAACGGCTCGTAGGATTTTTAGTGTATTTTCCAGGAAAAATCAGCAACGCTTTTTTTTCTAATTTGGAGAAGATGGGATTACTCGGGAACGGCTCGTAGGATTTTTAGTGTATTTTCCAGGAAAAATCAGCAACGCTTTTTTTCTAATTTGGAGAAGGTGTGATTACTCGGGAACGGCTCGTAGGATTTTTAGTGTATTTTCCAGAAAAAATCAACAACGCTTTTTTTGGCCAATTTGGAGATGGTGTGATTACTCGGGAACGGCTCGTAGGATTTTTAGTGTATTTTCCAGGAAAAATCAGCAACGCTTTTTTAGGCCAATTTGGAGAAGGTGTGATTACTCGGGAACGGCTCGTAAGATTTTTAGTGTATTTTCCAGGAAAAATCAACAACGCTTTTTTTTGCCAATTTGGAGAAGATGGGATTACTCGGGAACGGCTCGTAGGTTTTTTAGTGTATTTTCCAGGAAAAATCAACAACGCTTTTTTTTGCCAATTTGGAGAAGGTGTGATTACTCGGGAACGGCTCGTAAGATTTTTAGTGTATTTTCCAGGAAAAATCAGCAACGCTTTTTTTGGCCAATTTGGAGAAGGTGTGATTACTCGGGAACGGCTCGTAGGATTTTTAGTGTATTTTCCAGGAAAAATCAGCAACGCTTTTTTTCTAATTTGGAGAAGGTGTGATTACTCGGGAACGGCTCGTAGGATTTTTAGTGTATTTTCCAGGAAAAATCAACAACGCTTTTTTTGGCCAATTTGGAGATGGTGTGATTACTCGGGAACGGCTCGTAGGATTTTTAGTGTATTTTCCAGGAAAAATCAACAACGCTTTTTTTGGCCAATTTGGAGAAGATGGGATTACTCGGGAACGGCTCGTAGGTTTTTTAGTGTATTTTCCAGGAAAAATCAGCAACGCTTTTTTTTGGCCAATTTGGAGAAGGTGTGATTACTCGGGAACGGCTCGTAGGATTTTTAGTGTATTTTCCAGGAAAAATCAGCAAGGTTTTTTTTTTGGCCAATTTGGAGATGGTGTGATTACTCGGGAACGGCTCGTAGGATTTTTAGTGTATTTTCCAGGAAAAATCAGCAACGCTTTTTTTTCTAATTTGGAGAAGATGGGATTACTCGGGAACGGCTCGTAGGTTTTTTAGTGTATTTTCCAGGAAAAATCAGCAACGCTTTTTTTTCTAATTTGGAGAAGGTGTGATTACTCGGAAACGGCTCGTAAGATTTTTGATGTTTTTTCCAGGAAAAATCAGCAACGCTTTTTTTGGCCAATTTGGAGATGGTGTGATTACTCGGGAACGGCTCGTAGGATTTTTAGTGTATTTTCCAGGAAAAATCAACAACGCTTTTTTTTGGTAATTTGGAGAAGGTGTGATTACTCGGGAATGGCTCGTAGGATTTTTAGTGTATTTTCCAGGAAAAATCAGCAACGCTTTTTTTTGGCCAATTTGGAGAAGGTGTGATTACTCGGGAACGGCTCGTAGGTTTTTTAGTGTATTTTCCAGGAAAAATCAGCAACGCTTTTTTTGGCCAATTTGGAGAAGATGGGATTACTCGGGAACTGCTCGTAGGATTTTTAGTGTATTTTCCAGGAAAAATCCGCAACGCTTTTTTTTTGGCCAATTTGGAGAAGGTGTGATTACTCGGGAACGGCTCGTAGGATTTTTATTGTATTTTCCAGGAAAAATCAGCAACGCTTTTTTTTGCCAATTTGGAGAAGGTGTGATTACTCGGGAACGGCTCGTAAGATTTTTAGTGTATTTTCCAGGAAAAATCAACAACGCTTTTTTTGGCCAATTTGGAGAAGGTGTGATTACTCGGGAACGGCTCGTAAGATTTTTAGTGTATTTTCCAGGAAAAATCAACAACGCTTTTTTTGGCCAATTTGGAGAAGGTGTGATTACTCGGGAACGGCTCGTAGGATTTTTAGTGTATTTTCCAGGAAAAATCAGCAACGCTTTTTTTTCTAATTTGGAGAAGGTGTGATTACTCGGGAACGGCTCGTAAGATTTTTAGTGTAATTTCCAGGAAAAATCAACAACGCTTTTTTTGGCCAATTTGGAGAAGGTGTGATTACTCGGGAACGGCTCGTAGGTTTTTTAGTGTATTTTCCAGGAAAAATCAACAACGCTTTTTTTTCTAATTTGAAGAAGGTGTGATTACTCGGGAACGGCTCGTAAGATTTTTGATGTATTTTTCAGGAAAAATCAGCAACGCTTTTTTTGGCCAATTTGGAGAAGATGTGATTACTCGGGAACGGCTCGTAGGATTTTTAGTGTATTTTCCAGGAAAAATCAACAACGCTTTTTTTTCTAATTTGGAGAAGGTGTGATTACTCGGGAACGGCTCATAAAATTTTTAATATATTTTCCAGGAAAAATCAGCAACACTTTTTTTGGCCAATTTGGAGAAGGTGTGATTACTCGGGAACGGCTCGTAAGATTTTTAGTGTATTTTCCAGGAAAAATCAGCAACGCTTTTTTTTCTAATTTGGAGAAGATGGGATTACTCGGGAACGGCTCGTAGGATTTTTAGTGTATTTTCCAGGAAAAATCAACAACGCTTTTTTTGGCCAATTTGGAGAAGGTGTGATTACTCGGGAACGGCTCGTAGGATTTTTAGTGTATTTTCCAGGAAAAATCAGCAACGCTTTTTTTCTAATTTGGAGAAGGTGTGATTACTCGGGAACGGCTCGTAGGATTTTTAGTGTATTTTCCAGGAAAAATCAACAACGCTTTTTTTGGCCAATTTGGAGATGGTGTGATTACTCGGGAACGGCTCGTAGGATTTTTAGTGTATTTTCCAGGAAAAATCAACAACGCTTTTTTTGGCCAATTTGGAGAAGATGGGATTACTCGGGAACGGCTCGTAGGTTTTTTAGTGTATTTTCCAGGAAAAATCAGCAACGCTTTTTTTTGGCCAATTTGGAGAAGGTGTGATTACTCGGGAACGGCTCGTAGGATTTTTAGTGTATTTTCCAGGAAAAATCAGCAAGGTTTTTTTTTGGCCAATTTGGAGATGGTGTGATTACTCGGGAACGGCTCGTAGGATTTTTAGTGTATTTTCCAGGAAAAATCAGCAACGCTTTTTTTTCTAATTTGGAGAAGATGGGATTACTCGGGAACGGCTCGTAGGTTTTTTAGTGTATTTTCCAGGAAAAATCAGCAACGCTTTTTTTTCTAATTTGGAGAAGGTGTGATTACTCGGAAACGGCTCGTAAGATTTTTGATGTTTTTTCCAGGAAAAATCAGCAACGCTTTTTTTGGCCAATTTGGAGATGGTGTGATTACTCGGGAACGGCTCGTAGGATTTTTAGTGTATTTTCCAGGAAAAATCAACAACGCTTTTTTTTGGTAATTTGGAGAAGGTGTGATTACTCGGGAATGGCTCGTAGGATTTTTAGTGTATTTTGCAGGAAAAATCAGCAACGGTTTTTTTTTGGCCAATTTGGAGAAGGTGTGATTACTCGGGAACGGCTCGTAGGTTTTTTAGTGTATTTTCCAGGAAAAATCAAGAACGCTTTTTTTGGCCAATTTGGAGAAGATGGGATTACTCGGGAACTGCTCGTAGGATTTTTAGTGTATTTTCCAGGAAAAATCCGCAACGCTTTTTTTTTGGCCAATTTGGAGAAGGTGTGATTACTCGGGAACGGCTCGTAGGATTTTAAGTGTATTTTCCAGGAAAAATCAGCAAACCTTTTTTTTGCCAATTTGGAGAAGGTGTGATTACTCGGGAACGGCTCGTAAGATTTTTAGTGTATTTTCCAGGAAAAATCAACAACGCTTTTTTTGGCCAATTTGGAGAAGGTGTGATTACTCGGGAACGGCTCGTAAGATTTTTAGTGTATTTTCCAGGAAAAATCAACAACGCTTTTTTTGGCCAATTTGGAGAAGGTGTGATTACTCGGGAACGGCTCGTAGGATTTTTAGTGTATTTTCCAGGAAAAATCAGCAACGCTTTTTTTTTTTCTAATTTGGAGAAGGTGTGATTACTCGGGAACGGCTCGTAAGATTTTTAGTGTAATTTCCAGGAAAAATCAACAACGCTTTTTTTGGCCAATTTGGAGAAGGTGTGATTACTCGGGAACGGCTCGTAGGTTTTTTAGTGTATTTTTCAGGAAAAATCAGCAACGCTTTTTTTTGGCCAATTTGGAGAAGGTGTGATTACTCGGGAACGGCTCGTAAGATTTTTAGTGTATTTTCCAGGAAAAATCAACAACGCTTTTTTTGGCCAATTTGGAGAAGGTGTGATTACTCGGGAACGGCTCGTAGGATTTTTAGTGTATTTTCCAGGAAAAATCAGCAACGGTTTTTTTTCTAATTTGGAGAAGGTGTGATTACTCGGGAACGGCTCGTAAGATTTTTAGTGTAATTTCCAGGAAAAATCAACAACGCTTTTTTTGGCCAATTTGGAGAAGGTGTGATTACTCGGGAACGGCTCGTAGGTTTTTTAGTGTATTTTTCAGGAAAAATCAGCAACGCTTTTTTTTGGCCAATTTGGAGAAGATGGGATTACTCGGGAACGGCTCGTAAGATTTTTAGTGTATTTTCCAGGAAAAATCAGCAACGCTTTTTTTGGCCAATTTGGAGAAGGTGTGATTACTCGGGAACGGCTCGTAGGATTTTTAGTGTAATTTCCAGGAAAAATCAGCAACGCTTTTTTTGGCCAATTTGGAGAAGGTGTGATTACGCGGGAACGGCTCGTAGGTTTTTTAGTTTATTTTCCAGGAAAAATCAGCAACGCTTTTTTTTTGGCCAATTTGGAGAAGGTGTGATTACTCGGGAACGGCTCGTAAGATTTTTGATGTTTTTTCCAGGAAAAATCAGCAACGCTTTTTTTTGGCCAATTTGGAGAAGGTGTGATTACTCGGGAACGGCTCGTAAGATTTTTAGTGTATTTTCCAGGAAAAATCAACAACGCTTTTTTTGGCCAATTTGGAGAAGGTGTGATTACTCGGGAACGGCTCGTAGGATTTTTAGTGTATTTTCCAGGAAAAATCAGCAACGCTTTTTTTGGCCAATTTGGAGAAGGTGTGATTACTCGGGAACGGCTCGTAAGATTTTTAGTGTATTTTCCAGGAAAAATCAACAACGCTTTTTTTGGCCAATTTGGAGAAGGTGTGATTACTCGGGAACGGCTCGTAGGATTTTTAGTGTATTTTCCAGGAAAAATCAGCAACGCTTTTTTTGGCCAATTTGGAGAAGGTGTGATTACTCGGGAACGGCTCGTAGGATTTTTAGTGTATTTTCCAGGAAAAATCAACAACGCTTTTTTTGGCCAATTTGGATAAGGTGTGATTACTCGGGAACGGCTCGTAGGATTTTTAGTGTATTTTCCAGGAAAAATCAGCAACGCTTTTTTTTGGCCAATTTGGAGAAGGTGTGATTACTCGGGAACGGCTCGT
The DNA here is from genome assembly GCA_947311025.1 of Lypha dubia. NCBI lineage: Eukaryota > Metazoa > Arthropoda > Insecta > Diptera > Tachinidae > Lypha > Lypha dubia. The sequence goes on from CAMZJU010000049.1 coordinate 43,557, forward strand.
AAGATTTTTGATGTTTTTTTCAGGAAAAATCAGCAACGCTTTTTTTTGGCCAATTTGGAGAAGGTGTGATTACTCGGGAATGGCTCGTAGGATTTTTAGTGTATTTTCCAGGAAAAATCAACAACGCTTTTTTTTGCCAATTTGGAGAAGGTGTGATTACTCGGGAACGGCTCGTAGGATTTTTAGTGTATTTTCCAGGAAAAATCAGCAACGCTTTTTTTTTCTAATTTGAAGAAGGTGTGATTACTCGGGAACGGCTCGTAGGATTTTTAGTGTATTTTCCAGGAAAAATCAGCAACGCTTTTTTTGGCCAATTTGGAGAAGGTGTGATTACTCGGGAACGGCTCGTAGGATTTGTAGTGTATTTTCCAGGAAAAATCAACAACGCTTTTTTTGGCCAATTTGGAGAAGATGGGATTACTCGGGAACGGCTCGTAGGTTTTTTAGTGTATTTTCCAGGAAAAATCAGCAACGCTTTTTTTTGGCCAATTTGGAGAAGGTGTGATTACTCGGGAACGGCTCGTAGGATTTTTAGTGTATTTTCCAGGAAAAATCAGCAACGCTTTTTTTTGGCCAATTTGGAGAAGGTGTTATTACTCGGGAACGGCTCGTAGGTTTTTTAGTGTATTTTCCAGGAAAAATCAGCAACGCTTTTTTTTCTAATTTGGAGAAGATGGGATTACTCGGGAACGGCTCGTAGGATTTTTAGTGTATTTTCCAGGAAAAATCAGCAACGCTTTTTTTTGGCCAATTTGGAGAAGGTGTGATTACTCGGGAACGGCTCGTAGGTTTTTTAGTGTATTTTCCAGGAAAAATCAGCAACGCTTTTTTTTCTAATTTGGAGAAGATGGGATTACTCGGGAACGGCTCGTAGGATTTTTAGTGTATTTTCCAGGAAAAATCAGCAACGCTTTTTTTTGGCCAATTTGGAGAAGGTGTGATTACTCGGGAACGGCTCGTAGGATTTTTAGTGTATTTTCCAGGAAAAATCAGCAACGCTTTTTTTTGGCCAATTTGGAGAAGGTGTGATTACTCGGGAACGGCTCGTAGGTTTTTTAGTGTATTTTCCAGGAAAAATCAGCAACGCTTTTTTTGGCCAATTTGGAGAAAGTGTGATTACTCGGGAACGGCTCGTAAGATTTTTAGTGTATTTTCGAGGAAAAATCAGCAACGCTTTTTTTTGGCCAATTTGGAGAAGATGGGATTACTCGGGAACGGCTCGTAGGTTTTTTAGTGTATTTTCCAGGAAAAATGTGCAACGCTTTTTTTTGCCAATTTGGAGAAGGTGTGATTACTCGGGAACGGCTCGTAGGATTTTTAGTGTATTTTCCAGGAAAAATCAGCAAGGTTTTTTTTTGGCCAATTTGGAGAAGGTGTGATTACTCGGGAACGGCTCGTAGGTTTTTTAGTGTATTTTCCAGGAAAAATCAGCAACGCTTTTTTTCTAATTTGGAGAAGATGGGATTACTCGGGAACGGCTCGTAGGTTTTTTAGTGTATTTTTCAGGAAAAATCAGCAACGCTTTTTTTTGGCCAATTTGGAGAAGGTGTGATTACTCGGGAACGGCTCGTAAGATTTTTAGTGTATTTTCCAGGAAAAATCAGCAACGCTTTTTTTGGCCAATTTGGAGAAGGTGTGATTACTCGGGAACGGCTCGTAAGATTTTTGATGTTTTTTCCAGGAAAAATCAGCAACGCTTTTTTTGGCCAATTTGGAGAAGGTGTGATTACTCGGGAACGGCTCGTAAGATTTTTAGTGTATTTTCCAGGAAAAATCAGAAACGCTTTTTTTGGCCAATTTGGAGAAGGTGTGATTACTCGGGAACGGCTCGTAAGATTTTTGATGTTTTTTCCAGGAAAAATCAGCAACGCTTTTTTTTCTAATTGGGAGAAGATGGGATTACTCGGGAACGGCTCGTAGGATTTTTAGTGTATTTTCAAGGAAAAATCAGCAACGCTTTTTTTGGCCAATTTGGAGAAGGTGTGATTACTCGGGAACGGCTCGTAGGATTTTTAGTGTATTTTCCAGGAAAAATCAGCAACGCTTTTTTTTCTAATTTGGAGAAGATGGGATTACTCGGGAACGGCTCGTAAGATTTTTAGTGTATTTTCCAGGAAAAATCAGCAGCGCTTTTTTTGGCCAATTTGGAGAAGGTGTGATTACTCGGGAACTGCTCGTAGGATTTTTAGTGTATTTTCCAGGAAAAATCAGCAACGCTTTTTTGGCCAATTTGGAGAAGGTGTGATTACTCGGGAACGGCTCGTAGGATTTTTAGTGTATTTTCCAGGAAAAATCAGCAACACTTTTTTTTGGCCAATTTGGAGAAGATGGGATTACTCGGGAACGGCTCGTAGGATTTTTGATGTTTTTTCCAGGAAAAATCAGCAACGCTTTTTTTTGGCCAATTTGGAGAAGATGGGATTACTCGGGAACGGCTCGTAGGTTTTTTAGTGTATTTTCCAGGAAAAATCAGCAACACTTTTTTTGGCCAATTTGGAGAAGGTGTGATTACTCGGGAACGGCTCGTAGGTTTTTTAGTGTATTTTCCAGGAAAAATCAGCAACGCTTTTTTTGGCCAATTTGGAGAAGATGGGATTACTCGGGAACGGCTCGTAAGATTTTTAGTGTATTTTCCAGGAAAAATCAGCAACGCTTTTTTTGGCCAATTTGGAGAAGGTGTGATTACTCGGGAACGGCTCGTAGGATTTTTAGTGTATTTTCCAGGAAAAATCAGCAACGCTTTTTTTTCTAATTTGGAGAAGGTGTGATTACTCGGGAACGGCTCGTAGGTTTTTTAGTGTATTTTCCAGGAAAAATCAGCAACGCTTTTTTTGGCCAATTTGGAGAAGATGGGATTACTCGGGAACGGCTCGTAAGATTTTTAGTGTATTTTCCAGGAAAAATCAGCAACGCTTTTTTTGGCCAATTTGGAGAAGATGGGATTACTCGGGAACGGCTCGTAAGATTTTTAGTGTATTTTCCAGGAAAAATCAGCAACGCTTTTTTTGGCCAATTTGGAGAAGGTGTGATTACTCGGGAACGGCTCGTAAGATTTTTAGTGTATTTTCCAGGAAAAATCAGCAACGCTTTTTTTGGCCAATTTGGAGAAGGTGTGATTACTCGGGAACGGCTCGTAGGATTTTTAGTGTATTTTCCAGGAAAAATCAGCAACGCTTTTTTTGGCCAATTTGGAGAAGGTGTGATTACTCGGGAACGGCTCGTAAGATTTTTGATGTTTTTTCCAGGAAAAATCAGCAACGCTTTTTTTTCTAATTTGGAGAAGGTGTGATTACTCGGGAACGGCTCGTAAGATTTTTGATGTTTTTTCCAGGAAAAATCAGCAACGCTTTTTTTTGGCCAATTTGGAGAAGATGGGATTATTTGGGAACGGCTCGTAAGATTTTTAGTGTATTTTCCAGGAAAAATCAGCAACGCTTTTTTTGGCCAATTTGGAGAAGGTGTGATTACTCGGGAACGGCTCGTAAGATTTTTAGTGTATTTTCCAGGAAAAATCAGCAACACTTTTTTTGGCCAATTTGGAGAAGGTGTGATTACTCGGGAACGGCTCGTAGGTTTTTTAGTGTATTTTCCAGGAAAAATCAGCAACGCTTTTTTTGGCCAATTTGGAGAAGATGGGATTACTCGGGAACGGCTCGTAAGATTTTTAGTGTATTTTCCAGGAAAAATCAGCAACGCTTTTTTTGGCCAATTTGGAGAAGGTGTGATTACTCGGGAACGGCTCGTAGGATTTTTAGTGTATTTTCCAGGAAAAATCAGCAACGCTTTTTTTGGCCAATTTGGAGAAGGTGTGATTACTCGGGACCGGCTCGTAGGATTTTTAGTGTATTTTCCAGGAAAAATCAGCAACGCTTTTTTTGGCCAATTTGGAGAAGATGGGATTACTCGGGAACGGCTCGTAAGATTTTTAGTGTATTTTCCAGGAAAAATCAGCAACGCTTTTTTTTGGCCAATTTGGAGAAGATGGGATTACTCGGGAACGGCTCGTAAGATTTTTAGTGTATTTTCCAGGAAAAATCAGCAAGGTTTTTTTTGGCCAATTTGGAGAAGGTGTGATTACTCGGAACGGCTCGTAAGATTTTTGATGTTTTTTCCAGGAAAAATCAGCAACGCTTTTTTTTGGCCAATTTGGAGAAGATGGGATTACTCGGGAACGGCTCGTAAGATTTTTAGTGTATTTTCCAGGAAAAATCAGCAACGCTTTTTTTTCTAATTTGGAGAAGGTGTGATTACTCGGGAACGGCTCGTAGGATTTTTAGTGTAATTTCCAGGAAAAATCAGCAACGCTTTTTTTGGCCAATTTCGAGAAGGTGTGATTACTCGGGAACGGCTCGTAAGATTTTTGATGTATTTTCCAGGAAAAATCAACAGCGCTTTTTTTTTCTAATTTGGAGAAGATGGGATTACTCGGGAACGGCTCGTAGGATTTTTGATGCATTTTCCAGGAAAAATCAGCAACGCTTTTTTTTGGCCAATTTGGAGAAGGTGTGATTACTCGGGAACGGCTCGTAGGATTTTTAGTGTATTTTCCAGGAAAAATCAGCAACGCTTTTTTTTCTAATTTGGAGAAGGTGTGATTACTCGGGAACGGCTCGTAAGATTTTTGATGTATTTTTCAGGAAAAATCAGCAACGCTTTTTTTGGCCAATTTGGAGAAGGTGTGATTACTCGGGAACGGCTCGTAGGATTTTAAGTGTAATTTCCAGGAAAAATCAGCAACGCTTTTTTTTGGCCAATTTGGAGAAGATGGGATTACTCGGGAACGGCTCGTAGGATTTTTAGTGTATTTTCCAGGAAAAATCAGCAACGCTTTTTTTGGCCAATTTGGAGAAGGAGTGATTACTCGGGAACGGCTCGTAGGTTTTTTAGTGTATTTTCCAGGAAAAATCAACAACGCTTTTTTTGGCCAATTTGGAGAAGGTGGGATTACTCGGGAACTGCTCGTAGGATTTTTAGTGTATTTTCCAGGAAAAATCAGCAACGCTTTTTTTTGGCCAATTTGGAGAAGGTGTGATTACTCGGGAACGGCTCGTAGGTTTTTTAGTGTATTTTCCAGGAAAAATCAGCAACGCTTTTTTTGGCCAATTTGGAGAAGATGGGATTACTCGGGAACGGCTCGTAAGATTTTTAGTGTATTTTCCAGGAAAAATCAGCAACGCTTTTTTTGGCCAATTTGGAGAAGATGGGATTACTCGGGAACGGCTCGTAAGATTTTTAGTGTATTTTCCAGGAAAAATCAGCAACGCTTTTTTTGGCCAATTTGGAGAAGGTGTGATTACTCGGGAACGGCTCGTAAGATTTTTAGTGTATTTTCCAGGAAAAATCAGCAACGCTTTTTTTGGCCAATTTGGAGAAGGTGTGATTACTCGGGAACGGCTCGTAGGATTTTTAGTGTATTTTCCAGGAAAAATCAGCAACGCTTTTTTTTCTAATTTGGAGAAGGTGTGATTACTCGGGAACGGCTCGTAAGATTTTTGATGTATTTTTCAGGAAAAATCAGCAACGCTTTTTTTGGCCAATTTGGAGAAGGTGTGATTACTCGGGAACGGCTCGTAAGATTTTTGATGTTTTTTCCAGGAAAAATCAGCAACGCTTTTTTTTGGCCAATTTGGAGAAGATGGGATTATTTGGGAACGGCTCGTAAGATTTTTAGTGTATTTTCCAGGAAAAATCAGCAACGCTTTTTTTGGCCAATTTGGAGAAGGTGTGATTACTCGGGAACGGCTCGTAAGATTTTTAGTGTATTTTCCAGGAAAAATCAGCAACACTTTTTTTGGCCAATTTGGAGAAGGTGTGATTACTCGGGAACGGCTCGTAGGTTTTTTAGTGTATTTTCCAGGAAAAATCAGCAACGCTTTTTTTGGCCAATTTGGAGAAGATGGGATTACTCGGGAACGGCTCGTAAGATTTTTAGTGTATTTTCCAGGAAAAATCAGCAACGCTTTTTTTGGCCAATTTGGAGAAGGTGTGATTACTCGGGAACGGCTCGTAGGATTTTTAGTGTATTTTCCAGGAAAAATCAGCAACGCTTTTTTTGGCCAATTTGGAGAAGGTGTGATTACTCGGGACCGGCTCGTAGGATTTTTAGTGTATTTTCCAGGAAAAATCAGCAACGCTTTTTTTGGCCAATTTGGAGAAGATGGGATTACTCGGGAACGGCTCGTAAGATTTTTAGTGTATTTTCCAGGAAAAATCAGCAACGCTTTTTTTTGGCCAATTTGGAGAAGATGGGATTACTCGGGAACGGCTCGTAAGATTTTTAGTGTATTTTCCAGGAAAAATCAGCAAGGTTTTTTTTGGCCAATTTGGAGAAGGTGTGATTACTCGGAACGGCTCGTAAGATTTTTGATGTTTTTTCCAGGAAAAATCAGCAACGCTTTTTTTTGGCCAATTTGGAGAAGATGGGATTACTCGGGAACGGCTCGTAAGATTTTTAGTGTATTTTCCAGGAAAAATCAGCAACGCTTTTTTTTCTAATTTGGAGAAGGTGTGATTACTCGGGAACGGCTCGTAGGATTTTTAGTGTAATTTCCAGGAAAAATCAGCAACGCTTTTTTTGGCCAATTTCGAGAAGGTGTGATTACTCGGGAACGGCTCGTAAGATTTTTGATGTATTTTCCAGGAAAAATCAACAGCGCTTTTTTTTTCTAATTTGGAGAAGATGGGATTACTCGGGAACGGCTCGTAGGATTTTTGATGCATTTTCCAGGAAAAATCAGCAACGCTTTTTTTTGGCCAATTTGGAGAAGGTGTGATTACTCGGGAACGGCTCGTAGGATTTTTAGTGTATTTTCCAGGAAAAATCAGCAACGCTTTTTTTTCTAATTTGGAGAAGGTGTGATTACTCGGGAACGGCTCGTAAGATTTTTGATGTATTTTTCAGGAAAAATCAGCAACGCTTTTTTTGGCCAATTTGGAGAAGGTGTGATTACTCGGGAACGGCTCGTAGGATTTTAAGTGTAATTTCCAGGAAAAATCAGCAACGCTTTTTTTTGGCCAATTTGGAGAAGATGGGATTACTCGGGAACGGCTCGTAGGATTTTTAGTGTATTTTCCAGGAAAAATCAGCAACGCTTTTTTTTTGGCCAATTTGGAGAAGGAGTGATTACTCGGGAACGGCTCGTAGGTTTTTTAGTGTATTTTCCAGGAAAAATCAACAACGCTTTTTTTGGCCAATTTGGAGAAGGTGGGATTACTCGGGAACTGCTCGTAGGATTTTTAGTGTATTTTCCAGGAAAAATCAGCAACGCTTTTTTTTGGCCAATTTGGAGAAGGTGTGATTACTCGGGAACGGCTCGTAGGTTTTTTAGTGTATTTTTCAGGAAATATCAGCAACGCTTTTTTTTGGCCAATTTGGAGAAGATGGGATTACTCGGGAACGGCTCGTAGGTTTTTTAGTGTATTTTCCAGGAAAAATCAGCAACGCTTTTTTTTGGCCAATTTGGAGAAGGTGTGATTACTCGGGAACGGCTCGTAGGTTTTTTAGTGTATTTTCCAGGAAAAATCAGCAACGCTTTTTTTTTGCCAATTTGGAGAAGGTGTGATTACTCGGGAACGGCTTGTAGGTTTTTTAGTGTATTTTTCAGGAAAAATCAGCAACGCTTTTTTTTGGCCAATTTGGAGAAGGTGTGATTACTCGGGAACGGCTCGTAGGTTTTTTAGTGTATTTTTCAGGAAAAATCAGCAACGCTTTTTTTTGGCCAATTTGGAGAAGGTGTGATTACTCGGGAACGGCTCGTAAGATTTTTGATGTATTTTTCAGGAAAAATCAGCAACGCTTTTTTTGGCCAATTTGGAGAAGGTGTGATTACTCGGGAACGGCTCGTAGGATTTTTAGTGTATTTTCCAGGAAAAATGTGCAACGCTTTTTGTGGCCAATTTGGAGAAGGTGTGATTACTCGGGAACGGCTCGTAGGATTTTTAGTGTTTTTTCCAGGAAAAATCAGCAACGCTTTTTTTTGCCAATTTGGAGAAGGTGTGATTACTCGGGAACGGCTCGTAGGATTTTTAGTGTATTTTCCAGGAAAAATCAGCAACGCTTTTTTTGGCCAATTTGGAGAAGGTGTGATTACTCGGGAACGGCTCGTAGGATTTTTAGTGTATTTTCCAGGAAAAATCAGCAACGCTTTTTTTGGCCAATTTGGAGAAGGTGTGATTACTCGGGAACGGCTCGTAGGATTTTTAGTGTATTTTCCAGGAAAAATCAACAACGCTTTTTTTGGCCAATTTGGAGAAGGTGTGATTACTCGGGAACGGCTCGTAAGATTTTTTTTGTTTTTTCCAGGAAAAATCAGCAACGCTTTTTTTGGCCAATTTGGAGAAGATGGGATTACTCGGGAACGGCTCGTAGGTTTTTTAGTGTATTTTCCAGGAAAAATCAGCAACGCTTTTTTTTCTAATTTGGAGAAGATGGGATTACTCGGGAACGGCTCGTAGGTTTTTTAGTGTATTTTCCAGGAAAAATCAGCAACGCTTTTTTTGGCCAATTTGGAGAAGGTGTGATTACTCGGGAACGGCTCGTAGGTTTTTTAGTGTATTTTCCAGGAAAAATCAACAACGCTTTTTTTTGGCCAATTTGGAGAAGGTGTGATTACTCGGGAACGGCTCATAAAATGTTTAATATATTTTCCAGGAAAAATCAGCAACGCTTTTTTTGGCCAATTTGGAGAAGGTGTGATTACTCGGGAACGGCTCGTAGGATTTTAAGTGTATTTTCCAGGAAAAATCAACAACGCTTTTTTTGGCCAATTTGGAGAAGGTGTGATTACTCGGAAACGGCTCGTAAGATTTTTGATGTTTTTTCCAGGAAAAATCAGCAAGGTTTTTTTTTTGCCAATTTGGAGAAGGTGTGATTACTCGGGAACGGCTCGTAAGATTTTTAGTGTATTTTCCAGGAAAAATCAGCAACGCTTTTTTTGGCCAATTTGGAGAAGGTGTGATTACTCGGGAACGGCTCGTAAGATTTTTGATGTTTTTTCCAGGAAAAATCAGCAACGCTTTTTTTGGCCAATTTGGAGAAGATGGGATTACTCGGGAACGGCTCGTAGGTTTTTTAGTGTATTTTCCAGGAAAAATCAGCAACGCTTTTTTTTCTAATTTGGAGAAGATGGGATTACTCGGGAACGGCTCGTAGGTTTTTTAGTGTATTTTCCAGGAAAAATCAGCAACGCTTTTTTTTCTAATTTGGAGAAGGTGGGATTACTCGGGAACGGCTCGTAGGTTTTTTAGTGTATTTTCCAGGAAAAATCAGCAACGCTTTTTTGGCCAATTTGGAGAAGGTGTGATTACTCGGGAACGGCTCGTAGGTTTTTTAGTGTATTTTCCAGGAAAAATCAGCTACGCTTTTTTTGGCCAATTTGGAGAAGGTGTGATTACTCGGGAACGGCTCGTAAGATTTTTGATGTTTTTTCCAGGAAAAATCAGCAACGCTTTTTTTGGCCAATTTGGAGAAGATGGGATTACTCGGGAACGGCTCGTAGGTTTTTTAGTGTATTTTCCAGGAAAAATCAGCTACGCTTTTTTTGGCCAATTTGGAGAAGGTGTGATTACTCGGGAACGGCTCGTAAGATTTTTGATGTTTTTTCCAGGAAAAATCAGCAACGCTTTTTTTGGCCAATTTGGAGAAGATGGGATTACTCGGGAACGGCTCGTAGGTTTTTTAGTGTATTTTCCAGGAAAAATCAGCAACGCTTTTTTTGGCCAATTTGGAGAAGGTGTGATTACTCGGGAACGGCTCGTAGGATTTTTAGTGTATTTTCCAGGAAAAATCAACAACGCTTTTTTTGGCCAATTTGGAGAAGGTGTGATTACTCGGATACGGCTCGTAAGATTTTTGATGTTTTTTCCAGGAAAAATCAGCAACGCTTTTTTTGGCCAATTTGGAGAAGATGGGATTACTCGGGAACGGCTCGTAGGTTTTTTAGTGTATTTTCCAGGAAAAATCAGCAACGCTTTTTTTTCTAATTTGGAGAAGATGGGATTACTCGGGAACGGCTCGTAGGTTTTTTAGTGTATTTTCCAGGAAAAATCAGCAACGCTTTTTTTGGCCAATTTGGAGAAGGTGTGATTACTCGGGAACGGCTCGTAGGTTTTTTAGTGTATTTTCCAGGAAAAATCAACAACGCTTTTTTTTGGCCAATTTGGAGAAGGTGTGATTACTCGGGAACGGCTCATAAAATGTTTAATATATTTTCCAGGAAAAATCAGCAACGCTTTTTTTGGCCAATTTGGAGAAGGTGTGATTACTCGGGAACGGCTCGTAGGATTTTTAGTGTATTTTCCAGGAAAAATCAACAACGCTTTTTTTGGCCAATTTGGAGAAGGTGTGATTACTCGGAAACGGCTCGTAAGATTTTTGATGTTTTTTCCAGGAAAAATCAGCAAGGTTTTTTTTTGGCCAATTTGGAGAAGGTGTGATTACTCGGGAACGGCTCGTAAGATTTTTAGTGTATTTTCCAGGAAAAATCAGCAACGCTTTTTTTGGCCAATTTGGAGAAGGTGTGATTACTCGGGAACGGCTCGTAAGATTTTTGATGTTTTTTCCAGGAAAAATCAGCAACGCTTTTTTTGGCCAATTTGGAGAAGATGGGATTACTCGGGAACGGCTCGTAGGTTTTTTAGTGTATTTTCCAGGAAAAATCAGCAACGCTTTTTTTCTAATTTGGAGAAGATGGGATTACTCGGGAACGGCTCGTAGGTTTTTTAGTGTATTTTCCAGGAAAAATCAGCAACGCTTTTTTTTCTAATTTGGAGAAGATGGGATTACTCGGGAACGGCTCGTAGGTTTTTTAGTGTATTTTCCAGGAAAAATCAGCAACGCTTTTTTTGGCCAATTTGGAGAAGGTGTGATTACTCGGGAACGGCTCGTAGGTTTTTTAGTGTATTTTCCAGGAAAAATCAGCTACGCTTTTTTTGGCCAATTTGGAGAAGGTGTGATTACTCGGGAACGGCTCGTAAGATTTTTGATGTTTTTTCCAGGAAAAATCAGCAACGCTTTTTTTGGCCAATTTGGAGAAGATGGGATTACTCGGGAACGGCTCGTAGGTTTTTTAGTGTATTTTCCAGGAAAAATCAGCAACGCTTTTTTTTCTAATTTGGAGAAGATGGGATTACTCGGGAACGGCTCGTAGGTTTTTTAGTGTATTTTCCAGGAAAAATCAGCAACGCTTTTTTTGGCCAATTTGGAGAAGGTGTGATTACTCGGGAACGGCTCGTAGGTTTTTTAGTGTATTTTCCAGGAAAAATCAACAACTCTTTTTTTTGGCCAATTTGGAGAAGGTGTGATTACTCGGGAACGGCTCATAAAATGTTTAATATATTTTCCAGGAAAAATCAGCAACGCTTTTTTTGGCCAATTTGGAGAAGGTGTGATTACTCGGGAACGGCTCGTAGGATTTTTAGTGTATTTTCCAGGAAAAATCAACAACGCTTTTTTTGGCCAATTTGGAGAAGGTGTGATTACTCGGAAACGGCTCGTAAGATTTTTGATGTTTTTTCCAGGAAAAATCAGCAAGGTTTTTTTTTTGCCAATTTGGAGAAGGTGTGATTACTCGGGAACGGCTCGTAAGATTTTTAGTGTATTTTCCAGGAAAAATCAGCAACGCTTTTTTTGGCCAATTTGGAGAAGGTGTGATTACTCGGGAACGGCTCGTAAGATTTTTGATGTTTTTTCCAGGAAAAATCAGCAACGCTTTTTTTGGCCAATTTGGAGAAGATGGGATTACTCGGGAACGGCTCGTAGGTTTTTTAGTGTATTTTCCAGGAAAAATCAGCAACGCTTTTTTTTCTAATTTGGAGAAGATGGGATTACTCGGGAACGGCTCGTAGGTTTTTTAGTGTATTTTCCAGGAAAAATCAGCAACGCTTTTTTTTCTAATTTGGAGAAGATGGGATTACTCGGGAACGGCTCGTAGGTTTTTTAGTGTATTTTCCAGGAAAAATCAGCAACGCTTTTTTTGGCCAATTTGGAGAAGGTGTGATTACTCGGGAACGGCTCGTAGGTTTTTTAGTGTATTTTCCAGGAAAAATCAGCTACGCTTTTTTTGGCCAATTTGGAGAAGGTGTGATTACTCGGGAACGGCTCGTAAGATTTTTGATGTTTTTTCCAGGAAAAATCAGCAACCCTTTTTTTGGCCAATTTGGAGAAGATGGGATTACTCGGGAACGGCTCGTAGGTTTTTTAGTGTATTTTCCAGGAAAAATCAGCTACGCTTTTTTTGGCCAATTTGGAGAAGGTGTGATTACTCGGGAACGGCTCGTAAGATTTTTGATGTTTTTTCCAGGAAAAATCAGCAACGCTTTTTTTGGCCAATTTGGAGAAGATGGGATTACTCGGGAACGGCTCGTAGGTTTTTTAGTGTATTTTCCAGGAAAAATCAGCAACGCTTTTTTTGGCCAATTTGGAGAAGGTGTGATTACTCGGGAACGGCTCGTAGGATTTTTAGTGTATTTTCCAGGAAAAATCAACAACGCTTTTTTTGGCCAATTTGGAGAAGGTGTGATTACTCGGGAACGGCTCGTAAGATTTTTGATGTTTTTTCCAGGAAAAATCAGCAACGCTTTTTTTGGCCAATTTGGAGAAGATGGGATTACTCGGGAACGGCTCGTAGGTTTTTTAGTGTATTTTCCAGGAAAAATCAGCAACGCTTTTTTTTCTAATTTGGAGAAGATGGGATTACTCGGGAACGGCTCGTAGGTTTTTTAGTGTATTTTCCAGGAAAAATCAGCAACGCTTTTTTTGGCCAATTTGGAGAAGGTGTGATTACTCGGGAACGGCTCGTAGGTTTTTTAGTGTATTTTCCAGGAAAAATCAACAACGCTTTTTTTTGGCCAATTTGGAGAAGGTGTGATTACTCGGGAACGGCTCATAAAATGTTTAATATATTTTCCAGGAAAAATCAGCAACGCTTTTTTTGGCCAATTTGGAGAAGGTGTGATTACTCGGGAACGGCTCGTAGGATTTTTAGTGTATTTTCCAGGAAAAATCAACAACGCTTCTTTTGGCCAATTTGGAGAAGGTGTGATTACTCGGAAACGGCTCGTAAGATTTTTGATGTTTTTTCCAGGAAAAATCAGCAAGGGTTTTTTTTTGCCAATTTGGAGAAGGTGTGATTACTCGGGAACGGCTCGTAAGATTTTTAGTGTATTTTCCAGGAAAAATCAGCAACGCTTTTTTTGGCCAATTTGGAGAAGGTGTGATTACTCGGGAACGGCTCGTAAGATTTTTGATGTTTTTTCCAGGAAAAATCAGCAACGCTTTTTTTGGCCAATTTGGAGAAGATGGGATTACTCGGGAACGGCTCGTAGGTTTTTTAGTGTATTTTCCAGGAAAAATCAGCAACGCTTTTTTTTCTAATTTGGAGAAGATGGGATTACTCGGGAACGGCTCGTAGGTTTTTTAGTGTATTTTCCAGGAAAAATCAGCAACGCTTTTTTTTCTAATTTGGAGAAGATGGGATTACTCGGGAACGGCTCGTAGGTTTTTTAGTGTATTTTCCAGGAAAAATCAGCAACGCTTTTTTTGGCCAATTTGGAGAAGGTGTGATTACTCGGGAACGGCTCGTAGGTTTTTTAGTGTATTTTCCAGGAAAAATCAGCTACGCTTTTTTTGGCCAATTTGGAGAAGGTGTGATTACTCGGTAACGGCTCGTAAGATTTTTGATGTTTTTTCCAGGAAAAATCAGCAACGCTTTTTTTGGCCAATTTGGAGAAGATGGGATTACTCGGGAACGGCTCGTAGGTTTTTTAGTGTATTTTCCAGGAAAAATCAGCAACGCTTTTTTTGGCCAATTTGGAGAAGGTGTGATTACTCGGGAACGGCTCGTAGGTTTTTTAGTGTATTTTCCAGGAAAAATCAGCTACGCTTTTTTTGGCCAATTTGGAGAAGGTGTGATTACTCGGAAACGGCTCGTAAGATTTTTGATGTTTTTTCCAGGAAAAATCAGCAAGGTTTTTTTTTGGCCAATTTGGAGAAGGTGTGATTACTCGGGAACGGCTCGTAAGATTTTTAGTGTATTTTCCAGGAAAAATCAGCAACGCTTTTTTTGGCCAATTTGGAGAAGGTGTGATTACTCGGGAACGGCTCGTAAGATTTTTGATGTTTTTTCCAGGAAAAATCAGCAACGCTTTTTTTGGCCAATTTGGAGAAGATGGGATTACTCGGGAACGGCTCGTAGGTTTTTTAGTGTATTTTCCAGGAAAAATCAGCAACGCTTTTTTTTCTAATTTGGAGAAGATGGGATTACTCGGGAACGGCTCGTAGGTTTTTTAGTGTATTTTCCAGGAAAAATCAGCAACGCTTTTTTTTCTAATTTGGAGAAGATGGGATTACTCGGGAACGGCTCGTAGGTTTTTTAGTGTATTTTCCAGGAAAAATCAGCAACGCTTTTTTTGGCCAATTTGGAGAAGGTGTGATTACTCGGGAACGGCTCGTAAGATTTTTGATGTATTTGCAGGAAAAATCAGCAACGCTTTTTTTGGCCAATTTGGAGAAGGTGTGATTACTCGGGAACGGCTCGTAGGATTTTAAGTGTAATTTCCAGGAAAAATCAGCAACGCTTTTTTTTCTAATTTGGAGAAGATGGGATTACTCGGGAACGGCTCGTAGGTTTTTTAGTGTATTTTCCAGGAAAAATCAGCAACGCTTTTTTTGGCCAATTTGGAGAAGGTGTGATTACTCGGGAACGGCTCGTAGGTTTTTTAGTGTATTTTCCAGGAAAAATCAGCTACGCTTTTTTTGGCCAATTTGGAGAAGGTGTGATTACTCGGTAACGGCTCGTAAGATTTTTGATGTTTTTTCCAGGAAAAATCAGCAACGCTTTTTTTGGCCAATTTGGAGAAGATGGGATTACTCGGGAACGGCTCGTAGGTTTTTTAGTGTATTTTCCAGGAAAAATCAGCAACGCTTTTTTTGGCCAATTTGGAGAAGGTGTGATTACTCGGGAACGGCTCGTAGGTTTTTTAGTGTATTTTCCAGGAAAAATCAGCTACGCTTTTTTTGGCCAATTTGGAGAAGGTGTGATTACTCGGAAACGGCTCGTAAGATTTTTGATGTTTTTTCCAGGAAAAATCAGCAAGGTTTTTTTTTGGCCAATTTGGAGAAGGTGTGATTACTCGGGAACGGCTCGTAAGATTTTTAGTGTATTTTCCAGGAAAAATCAGCAACGCTTTTTTTGGCCAATTTGGAGAAGGTGTGATTACTCGGGAACGGCTCGTAAGATTTTTGATGTTTTTTCCAGGAAAAATCAGCAACGCTTTTTTTGGCCAATTTGGAGAAGATGGGATTACTCGGGAACGGCTCGTAGGTTTTTTAGTGTATTTTCCAGGAAAAATCAGCAACGCTTTTTTTTCTAATTTGGAGAAGATGGGATTACTCGGGAACGGCTCGTAGGTTTTTTAGTGTATTTTCCAGGAAAAATCAGCAACGCTTTTTTTTCTAATTTGGAGAAGATGGGATTACTCGGGAACGGCTCGTAGGTTTTTTAGTGTATTTTCCAGGAAAAATCAGCAACGCTTTTTTTGGCCAATTTGGAGAAGGTGTGATTACTCGGGAACGGCTCGTAAGATTTTTGATGTATTTTCAGGAAAAATCAGCAACGCTTTTTTTGGCCAATTTGGAGAAGGTGTGATTACTCGGGAACGGCTCGTAGGATTTTAAGTGTAATTTCCAGGAAAAATCAGCAACGCTTTTTTTTGGCCAATTTGGAGAAGATGGGATTACTCGGGAACGGCTCGTAGGATTTTTAGTGTATTTTCCAGGAAAAATCAGCAACGCTTTTTTTTGGCCAATTTGGAGAAGGAGTGATTACTCGGGAACGGCTCGTAGGTTTTTTAGTGTATTTTCCAGGAAAAATCAACAACGCTTTTTTTGGCCAATTTGGAGAAGGTGGGATTACTCGGGAACTGCTCGTAGGATTTTTAGTGTATTTTCCAGGAAAAATCAGCAACGCTTTTTTTTGGCCAATTTGGAGAAGGTGTGATTACTCGGGAACGGCTCGTAGGTTTTTTAGTGTATTTTTCAGGAAAAATCAGCAACGCTTTTTTTTGGCCAATTTGGAGAAGATGGGATTACTCGGGAACGGCTCGTAGGTTTTTTAGTGTATTTTCCAGGAAAAATCAGCAACGCTTTTTTTTGGCCAATTTGGAGAAGGTGTGATTACTCGGGAACGGCTCGTAGGTTTTTTAGTGTATTTTCCCGGAAAAATCAGCAACGCTTTTTTTTTGCCAATTTGGAGAAGGTGTGATTACTCGGGAACGGCTTGTAGGTTTTTTAGTGTATTTTTCAGGAAAAATCAGCAACGCTTTTTTTGGCCAATTTGGAGAAGGTGTGATTACTCGGGAACGGCTCGTAGGTTTTTTAGTGTATTTTTCAGGAAAAATCAGCAACGCTTTTTTTTGGCCAATTTGGAGAAGGTGTGATTACTCGGGAACGGCTCGTAAGATTTTTGATGTATTTTTCAGGAAAAATCAGCAACGCTTTTTTTGGCCAATTTGGAGAAGGTGTGATTACTCGGGAACGGCTCGTAGGATTTTTAGTGTATTTTCCAGGAAAAATGTGCAACGCTTTTTGTGGCCAATTTGGAGAAGGTGTGATTACTCGGGAACGGCTCGTAGGATTTTTAGTGTTTTTTCCAGGAAAAATCAGCAACGCTTTTTTTTGCCAATTTGGAGAAGGTGTGATTACTCGGGAACGGCTCGTAGGATTTTTAGTGTATTTTCCAGGAAAAATCAGCAACGCTTTTTTTGGCCAATTTGGAGAAGGTGTGATTACTCGGGAACGGCTCGTAGGATTTTTAGTGTATTTTCCAGGAAAAATCAGCAACGCTTTTTTTGGCCAATTTGGAGAAGGTGTGATTACTCGGGAACGGCTCGTAGGATTTTTAGTGTATTTTCCAGGAAAAATCAACAACGCTTTTTTTGGCCAATTTGGAGAAGGTGTGATTACTCGGGAACGGCTCGTAAGATTTTTGATGTTTTTTCCAGGAAAAATCAGCAACGCTTTTTTTGGCCAATTTGGAGAAGATGGGATTACTCGGGAACGGCTCGTAGGTTTTTTAGTGTATTTTCCAGGAAAAATCAGCAACGCTTTTTTTTCTAATTTGGAGAAGATGGGATTACTCGGGAACGGCTCGTAGGTTTTTTAGTGTATTTTCCAGGAAAAATCAGCAACGCTTTTTTTGGCCAATTTGGAGAAGGTGTGATTACTCGGGAACGGCTCGTAGGTTTTTTAGTGTATTTTCCAGGAAAAATCAACAACGCTTTTTTTTTGGCCAATTTGGAGAAGGTGTGATTACTCGGGAACGGCTCATAAAATGTTTAATATATTTTCCAGGAAAAATCAGCAACGCTTTTTTTGGCCAATTTGGAGAAGGTGTGATTACTCGGGAACGGCTCGTTGGATTTTTAGTGTATTTTCCAGGAAAAATCAACAACGCTTTTTTTGGCCAATTTGGAGAAGGTGTGATTACTCGGAAACGGCTCGTAAGATTTTTGATGTTTTTTCCAGGAAAAATCAGCAAGGTTTTTTTTTGGCCAATTTGGAGAAGGTGTGATTACTCGGGAACGGCTCGTAAGATTTTTAGTGTATTTTCCAGGAAAAATCAGCAACGCTTTTTTTGGCCAATTTGGAGAAGGTGTGATTACTCGGGAACGGCTCGTAAGATTTTTGATGTTTTTTCCAGGAAAAATCAGCAACGCTTTTTTTGGCCAATTTGGAGAAGATGGGATTACTCGGGAACGGCTCGTAGGTTTTTTAGTGTATTTTCCAGGAAAAATCAGCAACGCTTTTTTTTCTAATTTGGAGAAGATGGGATTACTCGGGAACGGCTCGTAGGTTTTTTAGTGTATTTTCCAGGAAAAATCAGCAACGCTTTTTATTCTAATTTGGAGAAGATGGGATTACTCGGGAACGGCTCGTAGGTTTTTTAGTGTATTTTCCAGGAAAAATCAGCAACGCTTTTTTTGGCCAATTTGGAGAAGGTGTGATTACTCGGGAACGGCTCGTAGGTTTTTTAGTGTATTTTCCAGGAAAAATCAGCTACGCTTTTTTTGGCCAATTTGGAGAAGGTGTGATTACTCGGGAACGGCTCGTAGGTTTTTTAGTGTATTTTCCAGGAAAAATCAACAACGCTTTTTTTTGGCCAATTTGGAGAAGGTGTGATTACTCGGGAACGGCTCATAAAATTTTTAATATATTTTCCAGGAAAAATCAGCAACGCTTTTTTTTGGCCAATTTGAAGAAGGTGTGATTACTCGGGAACGGCTCGTAGGATTTTTAGTGTATTTTCCAGGAAAAATGTGCAACGCTTTTTTTGGCCAATTTGGAGAAGGTGTGATTACTCGGGAACGGCTCGTAGGTTTTTTAGTGTATTTTCCAGGAAAAATCAGCAACGCTTTTTTTGGCCAATTTGGAGAAGATGGGATTACTCGGGAACGGCTCGTAGGTTTTTTAGTGTATTTTCCAGGAAAAATCAGCAACGCTTTTTTTTCTAATTTGGAGAAGATGGGATTACTCGGGAACGGCTCGTAGGATTTTAAGTGTAATTTCCAGGAAAAATCAGCAACGCTTTTTTTTGGCCAATTTGGAGAAGGTGTGATTACTCGGGAACGGCTCATAAAATTTTTAATATATTTTCCAGGAAAAATCAGCAACGCTTTTTTTTGGCCAATTTGGAGAAGGTGTGATTACTCGGGAACGGCTCGTAGGATTTTTAGTGTATTTTCCAGGAAAAATCAACAACGCTTTTTTTTGGCCAATTTGGAGAAGGTGTGATTACTCGGGAACGGCTCATAAAATTTTTAATATATTTTCCAGGAAAAATCAGCAACGCTTTTTTTGGCCAATTTGGAGAAGGTGTGATTACTCGGGAACGGCTCGTAGGTTTTTTAGTGTATTTTCCAGGAAAAATCAACAACGCTTTTTTTTGGCCAATTTGGAGAAGGTGTGATTACTCGGGAACGGCTCATAAAATTTTTAATATATTTTCCAGGAAAAATCAGCAACGCTTTTTTTTGGCCAATTTGGAGAAGGTGTGATTACTCGGGAACGGCTCGTAGGATTTTTAGTGTATTTTCCAGGAAAAATGTGCAACGCTTTTTTTGGCCAATTTGGAGAAGGTGTGATTACTCGGGAACGGCTCGTAGGTTTTTTAGTGTATTTTCCAGGAAAAATCAGCAACGCTTTTTTTGGCCAATTTGGAGAAGATGGGATTACTCGGGAACGGCTCGTAGGTTTTTTAGTGTATTTTCCAGGAAAAATCAGCAACGCTTTTTTTGGCCAATTTGGAGAAGGTGTGATTACTCGGGAACGGCTCGTAGGATTTTAAGTGTATTTTCCAGGAAAAATCAGCAACGCTTTTTTTTCTAATTTGGAGAAGATGGGATTACTCGGGAACGGCTCGTAGGTTTTTTAGTGTATTTTCCAGGAAAAATCAGCAACGCTTTTTTTGGCCAATTTGGAGAAGGTGTGATTAGTCGGGAACGGCTCGTAAGATTTTTGATGTATTTTTCAGGAAAAATCAGCAACGCTTTTTTTGGCCAATTTGGAGAAGGTGTGATTACTCGGGAACGGCTCGTAGGATTTTAAGTGTAATTTCCAGGAAAAATCAGCAACGCTTTTTTTTGGCCAATTTGGAGAAGATGGGATTACTCGGGAACGGCTCGTAGGATTTTTAGTGTATTTTCCAGGAAAAATCAGCAACGCTTTTTTTTGGCCAATTTGGAGAAGGAGTGATTACTCGGGAACGGCTCGTAGGTTTTTTAGTGTATTTTCCAGGAAAAATCAACAACGCTTTTTTTGGCCAATTTGGAGAAGGTGGGATTACTCGGGAACTGCTCGTAGGATTTTTAGTGTATTTTCCAGGAAAAATCAGCAACGCTTTTTTTTGGCCAATTTGGAGAAGGTGTGATTACTCGGGAACGGCTCGTAGGTTTTTTAGTGTATTTTTCAGGAAAAATCAGCAACGCTTTTTTTTGGCCAATTTGGAGAAGATGGGATTACTCGGGAACGGCTCGTAGGTTTTTTAGTGTATTTTCCAGGAAAAATCAGCAACGCTTTTTTTTGGCCAATTTGGAGAAGGTGTGATTACTCGGGAACGGCTCGTAGGTTTTTTAGTGTATTTTCCCGGAAAAATCAGCAACGCTTTTTTTTTGCCAATTTGGAGAAGGTGTGATTACTCGGGAACGGCTTGTAGGTTTTTTAGTGTATTTTTCAGGAAAAATCAGCAACGCTTTTTTTGGCCAATTTGGAGAAGGTGTGATTACTCGGGAACGGCTCGTAGGTTTTTTAGTGTATTTTTCAGGAAAAATCAGCAACGCTTTTTTTTGGCCAATTTGGAGAAGGTGTGATTACTCGGGAACGGCTCGTAAGATTTTTGATGTATTTTTCAGGAAAAATCAGCAACGCTTTTTTTGGCCAATTTGGAGAAGGTGTGATTACTCGGGAACGGCTCGTAGGATTTTTAGTGTATTTTCCAGGAAAAATGTGCAACGCTTTTTGTGGCCAATTTGGAGAAGGTGTGATTACTCGGGAACGGCTCGTAGGATTTTTAGTGTTTTTTCCAGGAAAAATCAGCAACGCTTTTTTTTGCCAATTTGGAGAAGGTGTGATTACTCGGGAACGGCTCGTAGGATTTTTAGTGTATTTTCCAGGAAAAATCAGCAACGCTTTTTTTGGCCAATTTGGAGAAGGTGTGATTACTCGGGAACGGCTCGTAGGATTTTTAGTGTATTTTCCAGGAAAAATCAGCAACGCTTTTTTTGGCCAATTTGGAGAAGGTGTGATTACTCGGGAACGGCTCGTAGGATTTTTAGTGTATTTTCCAGGAAAAATCAACAACGCTTTTTTTGGCCAATTTGGAGAAGGTGTGATTACTCGGGAACGGCTCGTAAGATTTTTGATGTTTTTTCCAGGAAAAATCAGCAACGCTTTTTTTGGCCAATTTGGAGAAGATGGGATTACTCGGGAACGGCTCGTAGGTTTTTTAGTGTATTTTCCAGGAAAAATCAGCAACGCTTTTTTTTCTAATTTGGAGAAGATGGGATTACTCGGGAACGGCTCGTAGGTTTTTTAGTGTATTTTCCAGGAAAAATCAGCAACGCTTTTTTTGGCCAATTTGGAGAAGGTGTGATTACTCGGGAACGGCTCGTAGGTTTTTTAGTGTATTTTCCAGGAAAAATCAACAACGCTTTTTTTTTGGCCAATTTGGAGAAGGTGTGATTACTCGGGAACGGCTCATAAAATGTTTAATATATTTTCCAGGAAAAATCAGCAACGCTTTTTTTGGCCAATTTGGAGAAGGTGTGATTACTCGGGAACGGCTCGTTGGATTTTTAGTGTATTTTCCAGGAAAAATCAACAACGCTTTTTTTGGCCAATTTGGAGAAGGTGTGATTACTCGGAAACGGCTCGTAAGATTTTTGATGTTTTTTCCAGGAAAAATCAGCAAGGTTTTTTTTTGGCCAATTTGGAGAAGGTGTGATTACTCGGGAACGGCTCGTAAGATTTTTAGTGTATTTTCCAGGAAAAATCAGCAACGCTTTTTTTGGCCAATTTGGAGAAGGTGTGATTACTCGGGAACGGCTCGTAAGATTTTTGATGTTTTTTCCAGGAAAAATCAGCAACGCTTTTTTTGGCCAATTTGGAGAAGATGGGATTACTCGGGAACGGCTCGTAGGTTTTTTAGTGTATTTTCCAGGAAAAATCAGCAACGCTTTTTTTTCTAATTTGGAGAAGATGGGATTACTCGGGAACGGCTCGTAGGTTTTTTAGTGTATTTTCCAGGAAAAATCAGCAACGCTTTTTTTTCTAATTTGGAGAAGATGGGATTACTCGGGAACGGCTCGTAGGTTTTTTAGTGTATTTTCCAGGAAAAATCAGCAACGCTTTTTTTGGCCAATTTGGAGAAGGTGTGATTACTCGGGAACGGCTCGTAGGTTTTTTAGTGTATTTTCCAGGAAAAATCAGCTACGCTTTTTTTGGCCAATTTGGAGAAGGTGTGATTACTCGGGAACGGCTCGTAGGTTTTTTAGTGTATTTTCCAGGAAAAATCAACAACGCTTTTTTTTGGCCAATTTGGAGAAGGTGTGATTACTCGGGAACGGCTCATAAAATTTTTAATATATTTTCCAGGAAAAATCAGCAACGCTTTTTTTTGGCCAATTTGGAGAAGGTGTGATTACTCGGGAACGGCTCGTAGGATTTTTAGTGTATTTTCCAGGAAAAATGTGCAACGCTTTTTTTGGCCAATTTGGAGAAGGTGTGATTACTCGGGAACGGCTCGTAGGTTTTTTAGTGTATTTTCCAGGAAAAATCTGCTACGCTTTTTTTGGCCAATTTGGAGAAGGTGTGATTACTCGGGAACGGCTCGTAGGTTTTTTAGTGTATTTTCCAGGAAAAATCAACAACGCTTTTTTTGGCCAATTTGGAGAAGATGGGATTACTCGGGAACGGCTCGTAGGTTTTTTAGTGTATTTTCCAGGAAAAATCAGCAAGGTTTTTTTTTGGCCAATTTGGAGAAGGTGTGATTACTCGGGAACGGCTCGTAGGTTTTTTAGTGTATTTTCCAGGAAAAATCAACAACGCTTTTTTTGGCCAATTTGGAGAAGGTGTGATTACTCGGGAACGGCTCATAAAATTTTTAATATATTTTCCAGGAAAAATCAGCAACGCTTTTTTTTGCTAATTTGGAGAAGATGGGATTACTCCGGAACGGCTCGTAAGATTTTTAGTGTATTTTCCAGGAAAAATGTGCAACGCTTTTTTTGGCCAATTTGGAGAAGGTGTGATTACTCGGGAACGGCTCGTAGGATTTTTAGTGTATTTTCCAGGAAAAATCAGCAACGCTTTTTTTTCTAATTTGGAGAAGGTGTGATTACTCGGGAACGGCTCGTAGGATTTTTAGTGTATTTTCCAAGAAAAATCAGCAACGCTTTTTTTGGCCAATTTGGAGAAGGTGTGATTACTCGGGAACGGCTCATAAAATTTTTAGTGTATTTTCCAGGAAAAATCAGCAACGCTTTTTTTTGGCCAATTTGGAGAAGGTGTGATTACTCGGGAACGGCTCGTAGGTTTTTTAGTGTTTTTTCCAGGAAAAATCAGCAACGCTTTTTTTTGGCCAATTTGGAGAAGATGGGATTACTCGGGAACGGCTCGTAGGTTTTTTAGTGTATTTTCCAGGAAAAATGTGCAACGCTTTTTTTGGCCAATTTGGAGAAGATGGGATTACTCGGGAACGGCTCGTAGGTTTTTTAGTGTATTTTCCAGGAAAAATCAGCAACGCTTTTTTTTGGCCAATTTGGAGAAGATGGGATTACTCGGGAACGGCTCGTAAGATTTTTGATGTTTTTTCCAGGAAAAATCAGCAACGCTTTTTTTGGCCAATTTGGAGAAGGTGTGATTACTCGGGAACGGCTCGTAGGATTTTTAGTGTATTTTCCAGGAAAAATCAGCAACGCTTTTTTTGGCCAATTTGGAGAAGGTGTGATTACTCGGGAACGGCTCGTAGGATTTTTAGTGTATTTTCCAGGAAAAATCAGCAACGCTTTTTTTTGGCCAATTTGGAGAAGGTGTGATTACTCGGGAACGGCTCGTAGGATTTTTAGTGTATTTTCCAGGAAAAATCAACAACGCTTTTTTTGGCCAATTTGGAGAAGGTGTGATTACTCGGGAACGGCTCGTAAGATTTTTAGTGTATTTTCCAGGAAAAATCAACAACGCTTTTTTTGGCCAATTTGGAGAAGGTGTGATTACTCGGGAACGGCTCGTAGGATTTTTAGTGTATTTTCCAGGAAAAATCAGCAACGCTTTTTTTTTCTAATTTGGAGAAGGTGTGATTACTCGGGAACGGCTCGTAGGATTTTAAGTGTAATTTCCAGGAAAAATCAGCAACGCTTTTTTTGGCCAATTTGGAGAAGATGGGCTTACTCGGGAACGGCTCGTAGGATTTTTAGTGTATTTTCCAGGAAAAATGTGCAACGCTTTTTGTGGCCAATTTGGAGAAGGTGTGATTACTCGGGAACGGCTCGTAGGATTTTTAGTGTTTTTTCCAGGAAAAATCAGCAACCCTTTTTTTTGCCAATTTGGAGAAGGTTTGATTACTCGGGAACGGCTCGTAGGACTTTTAGTGTATTTTCCAGGAAAAATCAGCAACGCTTTTTTTGGCCAATTTGGAGAAGGTGTGATTACTCGGGAACGGCTCTTAGGATTTTTAGTGTATTTTCCAGGAAAAATCAGCAACGCTTTTTTTGGCCAATTTGGAGAAGGTGTGATTACTCGGGAACGGCTTGTAAGATTTTTAGTGTATTTTCCGGGAAAAATCAGCAACGCTTTTTTTTGGCCAATTTGGAGAAGGTGTGATTACTCGGGAACGGCTCGTAGGATTTTTAGTGTAATTTCCAGGAAAAATCAACAACGCTTTTTTTTGGCCAATTTGGAGAAGGTGTGATTACTCGGGAACTGCTCGTAGGATTTTTAGTGTATTTTCCAGGAAAAATCAGCAACGCTTTTTTTCTAATTTGGAGAAGATGTGATTACTCGGGAACGGCTCGTAGGATTTTTAGTGTATTTTCCAGGAAAAATCAGCAACGCTTTTTTTTGGCCAATTTGGAGAAGGTGTGATTACTCGGGAACGGCTCGTAGGATTTTTAGTGTATTTTCCAGGAAAAATCAGCAACGCTTTTTTTGGCCAATTTGGAGAAGGTGTGATTACTCGGGAACTGCTCGTAAGATTTTTGGTGTATTTTCCAGGAAAAATCAGCAACGCTTTTTTTGGCCAATTTGGAGAAGGTGTGATTACTCGGGAACGGCTCGTAAGATTTTTAGTGTAATTTCCAGGAAAAATCAACAACGCTTTTTTTGGCCAATTTGGAGAAGGTGTGATTACTCGGGAACGGCTCGTAGGTTTTTTAGTGTATTTTCCAGGAAAAATCAGCAACGCTTTTTTTGGCCAATTTGGAGAAGATGGGATTACTCGGGAACTGCTCGTAGGATTTTTAGTGTATTTTCCAGGAAAAATCAGCAACGCTTTTTTTTGGCCAATTTGGAGAAGGTGTGATTACTCGGGAACGGCTCGTAAGATTTTTAGTGTATTTTCCAGGAAAAATCAGCAACGCTTTTTTTGGCCAATTTGGAGAAGGTGTGATTACTCGGAAACGGCTCGTAAGATTTTTGATGTTTTTTCCAGGAAAAATCAACAACGCTTTTTTTGGCCAATTTGGAGAAGGTGTGATTACTCGGGAACGGCTCGTAGAATTTTTAGTGTATTTTCCAGGAAAAATCAGCAACGCTTTTTTTTCTAATTTGGAGAAGGTGTAATTACTCGGGAACGGCTCGTAGGTTTTTTAGTGTATTTTCCAGGAAAAATCAGCAACGCTTTTTTTTTGGCCAATTTGGAGAAGGTGTGATTACTCGGGAACGGCTCGTAGGATTTTTAGTGTATTTTCCAGGAAAAATCAACAACGCTTTTTTTGGCCAATTTGGAGAAGGTGTGATTACTCGGAAACGGCTCGTAAGATTTTTGATGTTTTTTCCAGGAAAAATCAGCAAGGTTTTTTTTTGGCCAATTTGGAGAAGGTGTGATTACTCGGGAACGGCTCGTAAGATTTTTAGTGTATTTTCCAGGAAAAATCAGCAACGCTTTTTTTGGCCAATTTGGAGAAGGTGTGATTACTCGGGAACGGCTCGTAAGATTTTTGATGTTTTTTCCAGGAAAAATCAGCAACGCTTTTTTTGGCCAATTTGGAGAAGATGGGATTACTCGGGAACGGCTCGTAGGTTTTTTAGTGTATTTTCCAGGAAAAATCAGCAACGCTTTTTTTTCTAATTTGGAGAAGATGGGATTACTCGGGAACGGCTCGTAGGTTTTTTAGTGTATTTTCCAGGAAAAATCAGCAACGCTTTTTTTGGCCAATTTGGAGAAGGTGTGATTACTCGGGAACGGCTCGTAGGTTTTTTAGTGTATTTTCCAGGAAAAATCAACAACGCTTTTTTTTGGCCAATTTGGAGAAGGTGTGATTACTCGGGAACGGCTCATAAAATTTTTAATATATTTTCCAGGAAAAATCAGCAACGCTTTTTTTGGCCAATTTGGAGAAGGTGTGATTACTCGGGAACGGCTCGTAGGATTTTTAGTGTATTTTCCAGGAAAAATCAACAACGCTTTTTTTGGCCAATTTGGAGAAGGTGTGATTACTCGGAAACGGCTCGTAAGATTTTTGATGTTTTTTCCAGGAAAAATCAGCAAGGTTTTTTTTTGGCCAATTTGGAGAAGGTGTGATTACTCGGGAACGGCTCGTAAGATTTTTAGTGTATTTTCCAGGAAAAATCAGCAACGCTTTTTTTGGCCAATTTGGAGAAGGTGTGATTACTCGGGAACGGCTCGTAAGATTTTTGATGTTTTTTCCAGGAAAAATCAGCAACGCTTTTTTTGGCCAATTTGGAGAAGATGGGATTACTCGGGAACGGCTCGTAGGTTTTTTAGTGTATTTTCCAGGAAAAATCAGCAACGCTTTTTTTTCTAATTTGGAGAAGATGGGATTACTCGGGAACGGCTCGTAGGTTTTTTTAGTGTATTTTCCAGGAAAAATCAGCAACGCTTTTTTTTCTAATTTGGAGAAGATGGGATTACTCGGGAACGGCTCGTAGGTTTTTTAGTGTATTTTCCAGGAAAAATCAGCAACGCTTTTTTTGGCCAATTTGGAGAAGGTGTGATTACTCGGGAACGGCTCGTAGGTTTTTTAGTGTATTTTCCAGGAAAAATCAGCAACGCTTTTTTTGGCCAATTTGGAGAAGGTGTGATTACTCGGGAACGGCTCGTAGGTTTTTTAGTGTATTTTCCAGGAAAAATCAACAACCCTTTTTTTTGGCCAATTTGGAGAAGGTGTGATTACTCGGGAACGGCTCATAAAATTTTTAATATATTTTCCAGGAAAAATCAGCAACGCTTTTTTTGGCCAATTTGGAGAAGATGGGATTACTCGGGAACGGCTCGTAGGTTTTTTAGTGTATTTTCCAGGAAAAATCAGCAAGGTTTTTTTTTGGCCAATTTGGAGAAGTTGTGATTACTCGGGAACGGCTCGTAGGTTTTTTAGTGTATTTTCCAGGAAAAATCAACAACGCTTTTTTTGGCCAATTTGGAGAAGGTGTGATTACTCGGGAACGGCTCATAAAATTTTTAATATATTTTCCAGGAAAAATCAGCAACGCTTTTTTTTGCTAATTTGGAGAAGATGGGATTACTCCGGAACGGCTCGTAAGATTTTTAGTGTATTTTCCAGGAAAAATGTGCAACGCTTTTTTTGGCCAATTTGGAGAAGGTGTGATTACTCGGGAACGGCTCGTAGGATTTTTAGTGTATTTTCCAGGAAAAATCAGCAACGCTTTTTTTTCTAATTTGGAGAAGGTGTGATTACTCGGGAACGGCTCGTAGGATTTTTAGTGTATTTTCCAGGAAAAATCAGCAACGCTTTTTTTGGCCAATTTGGAGAAGGTGTGATTACTCGGGAACGGCTCATAAAATTTTTAGTGTATTTTCCAGGAAAAATCAGCAACGCTTTTTTTTGGCCAATTTGGAGAAGGTGTGATTACTCGGGAACGGCTCGTAGGTTTTTTAGTGTTTTTTCCAGGAAAAATCAGCAACGCTTTTTTTTGGCCAATTTGGAGAAGATGGGATTACTCGGGAACGGCTCGTAGGTTTTTTAGTGTATTTTCCAGGAAAAATGTGCAACGCTTTTTTTGGCCAATTTGGAGAAGATGGGATTACTCGGGAACGGCTCGTAGGTTTTTTAGTGTATTTTCCAGGAAAAATCAGCAACGCTTTTTTTTGGCCAATTTGGAGAAGATGGGATTACTCGGGAACGGCTCGTAAGATTTTTGATGTTTTTTCCAGGAAAAATCAGCAACGCTTTTTTTTGGCCAATTTGGAGAAGGTGTGATTACTCGGGAACGGCTCGTAGGATTTTTAGTGTATTTTCCAGGAAAAATCAGCAACGCTTTTTTTGGCCAATTTGGAGAAGGTGTGATTACTCGGGAACGGCTCGTAGGATTTTTAGTGTATTTTCCAGGAAAAATCAGCAACGCTTTTTTTTGGCCAATTTGGAGAAGGTGTGATTACTCGGGAACGGCTCGTAGGATTTTTAGTGTATTTTCCAGGAAAAATCAACAACGCTTTTTTTGGCCAATTTGGAGAAGGTGTGATTACTCGGGAACGGCTCGTAAGATTTTTAGTGTATTTTCCAGGAAAAATCAACAACGCTTTTTTGGCCAATTTGGAGAAGGTGTGATTACTCGGGAACGGCTCGTAGGATTTTTAGTGTATTTTCCAGGAAAAATCAGCAACGCTTTTTTTTCTAATTTGGAGAAGGTGTGATTACTCGGGAACGGCTCGTAGGATTTTAAGTGTAATTTCCAGGAAAAATTCAGCAACGCTTTTTTTGGCCAATTTGGAGAAGATCTGATTACTCGGGAACGGCTCGTAGGTTTTTTAGTGTATTTTCCAGGAAAAATCAACAACGCTTTTTTTTGGCCAATTTGGAGAAGGTGTGATTACTCGGGAACGGCTCATAAAATTTTTAATATATTTTCCAGGAAAAATCAGCAACGCTTTTTTTGGCCAATTTGGAGAAGGTGTGATTACTCGGGAACGGCTCGTAGGATTTTTAGTGTATTTTCCAGGAAAAATCAACAACGCTTTTTTTGGCCAATTTGGAGAAGGTGTGATTACTCGGAAACGGCTCGTAAGATTTTTGATGTTTTTTCCAGGAAAAATCAGCAAGGTTTTTTTTTGGCCAATTTGGAGAAGGTGTGATTACTCGGGAACGGCTCGTAAGATTTTTAGTGTATTTTCCAGGAAAAATCAGCAACGCTTTTTTTGGCCAATTTGGAGAAGGTGTGATTACTCGGGAACGGCTCGTAAGATTTTTGATGTTTTTTCCAGGAAAAATCAGCAACGCTTTTTTTGGCCAATTTGGAGAAGATGGGATTACTCGGGAACGGCTCGTAGGTTTTTTAGTGTATTTTCCAGGAAAAATCAGCAACGCTTTTTTTTCTAATTTGGAGAAGATGGGATTACTCGGGAACGGCTCGTAGGTTTTTTAGTGTATTTTCCAGGAAAAATCAGCAACGCTTTTTTTTCTAATTTGGAGAAGATGGGATTACTCGGGAACGGCTCGTAGGTTTTTTAGTGTATTTTCCAGGAAAAATCAGCAACGCTTTTTTTGGCCAATTTGGAGAAGATCTGATTACTCGGGAACGGCTCGTAGGTTTTTTAGTGTATTTTCCAGGAAAAATCAACAACGCTTTTTTTTGGCCAATTTGGAGAAGGTGTGATTACTCGGGAACGGCTCATAAAATTTTTAATATATTTTCCAGGAAAAATCAGCAACGCTTTTTTTGGCCAATTTGGAGAAGGTGTGATTACTCGGGAACGGCTCGTAGGATTTTTAGTGTATTTTCCAGGAAAAATCAACAACGCTTTTTTTGGCCAATTTGGAGAAGGTGTGATTACTCGGAAACGGCTCGTAAGATTTTTGATGTTTTTTCCAGGAAAAATCAGCAAGGTTTTTTTTTGGCCAATTTGGAGAAGGTGTGATTACTCGGGAACGGCTCGTAAGATTTTTAGTGTATTTTCCAGGAAAAATCAGCAACGCTTTTTTTGGCCAATTTGGAGAAGGTGTGATTACTCGGGAACGGCTCGTAAGATTTTTGATGTTTTTTCCAGGAAAAATCAGCAACGCTTTTTTTGGCCAATTTGGAGAAGATGGGATTACTCGGGAACGGCTCGTAGGTTTTTTAGTGTATTTTCCAGGAAAAATCAGCAACGCTTTTTTTTCTAATTTGGAGAAGATGGGATTACTCGGGAACGGCTCGTAGGTTTTTTAGTGTATTTTCCAGGAAAAATCAGCAACGCTTTTTTTTCTAATTTGGAGAAGATGGGATTACTCGGGAACGGCTCGTAGGTTTTTTAGTGTATTTTCCAGGAAAAATCAGCAACGCTTTTTTTGGCCAATTTGGAGAAGGTGTGATTACTCGGGAACGGCTCGTAGGTTTTTTAGTGTATTTTCCAGGAAAAATCAGCAACGCTTTTTTTGGCCAATTTGGAGAAGGTGTGATTACTCGGGAACGGCTCGTAGGTTTTTTAGTGTATTTTCCAGGAAAAATCAACAACGCTTTTTTTTGGCCAATTTGGAGAAGGTGTGATTACTCGGGAACGGCTCATAAAATTTTTAATATATTTTCCAGGAAAAATCAGCAACGCTTTTTTTGGCCAATTTGGAGAAGGTGTGATTACTCGGGAACGGCTCGTAGGATTTTTAGTGTATTTTCCAGGAAAAATCAACAACGCTTTTTTTGGCCAATTTGGAGAAGGTGTGATTACTCGGAAACGGCTCGTAAGATTTTTGATGTTTTTTCCAGGAAAAATCAGCAAGGTTTTTTTTTGGCCAATTTGGAGAAGGTGTGATTACTCGGGAACGGCTCGTAAGATTTTTAGTGTATTTTCCAGGAAAAATCAGCAACGCTTTTTTTGGCCAATTTGGAGAAGGTGTGATTACTCGGGAACGGCTCGTAAGATTTTTGATGTTTTTTCCAGGAAAAATCAGCAACGCTTTTTTTGGCCAATTTGGAGAAGATGGGATTACTCGGGAACGGCTCGTAGGTTTTTTAGTGTATTTTCCAGGAAAAATCAGCAACGCTTTTTTTTCTAATTTGGAGAAGATGGGATTACTCGGGAACGGCTCGTAGGTTTTTTAGTGTATTTTCCAGGAAAAATCAGCAACGCTTTTTTTTCTAATTTGGAGAAGATGGGATTACTCGGGAACGGCTCGTAGGTTTTTTAGTGTATTTTCCAGGAAAAATCAGCAACGCTTTTTTTGGCCAATTTGGAGAAGGTGTGATTACTCGGGAACGGCTCGTAGGTTTTTTAGTGTATTTTCCAGGAAAAATCAGCAACGCTTTTTTTGGCCAATTTGGAGAAGGTGTGATTACTCGGGAACGGCTCGTAGGTTTTTTAGTGTATTTTCCAGGAAAAATCAACAACGCTTTTTTTTGGCCAATTTGGAGAAGGTGTGATTACTCGGGAACGGCTCATAAAATTTTTAATATATTTTCCAGGAAAAATCAGCAACGCTTTTTTTGGCCAATTTGGGGAAGATGGGATTACTCGGGAACGGCTCGTAGGTTTTTTATTGTATTTTCCAGGAAAAATCAGCAAGGTTTTTTTTTGGCCAATTTGGAGAAGGTGTGATTACTCGGGAACGGCTCGTAAGATTTTTGATGTTTTTTCCAGGAAAAATCAGCAACGCTTTTTTTGGCCAATTTGGAGAAGGTGTGATTACTCGGGAACGGCTCGTAAGATTTTTGATGTTTTTTCCAGGAAAAATCAGCAACGCTTTTTTTGGCCAATTTGGAGAAGATGGGATTACTCGGGAACGGCTCGTAGGATTTTTAGTGTATTTTCCAGGAAAAATCAACAACGCTTTTTTTGGCCAATTTGGAGAAGGTGTGATTACTCGGAAACGGCTCGTAAGATTTTTGATGTTTTTTCCAGGAAAAATCAGCAAGGTTTTTTTTTGGCCAATTTGGAGAAGGTGTGATTACTCGGGAACGGCTCGTAAGATTTTTAGTGTATTTTCCAGGAAAAATCAGCAACGCTTTTTTTGGCCAATTTGGAGAAGGTGTGATTACTCGGGAACGGCTCGTAAGATTTTTGATGTTTTTTCCAGGAAAAATCAGCAACGCTTTTTTTGGCCAATTTGGAGAAGGTGTGATTACTCGGAAACGGCTCGTAAGATTTTTGATGTTTTTTCCAGGAAAAATCAGCAAGGTTTTTTTTTGGCCAATTTGGAGAAGGTGTGATTACTCGGGAACGGCTCGTAAGATTTTTAGTGTATTTTCCAGGAAAAATCAGCAACGCTTTTTTGGCCAATTTGGAGAAGGTGTGATTACTCGGGAACGGCTCGTAAGATTTTTGATGTTTTTTCCAGGAAAAATCAGCAACGCTTTTTTTGGCCAATTTGGAGAAGATGGGATTACTCGGGAACGGCTCGTAGGTTTTTTAGTGTATTTTCCAGGAAAAATCAGCAACGTTTTTTTTTCTAATTTGGAGAAGATGGGATTACTCGGGAACGGCTCGTAGGTTTTTTAGTGTATTTTCCAGGAAAAATCAGCAACGCTTTTTTTGGCCAATTTGGAGAAGATCTGATTACTCGGGAACGGCTCGTAGGTTTTTTAGTGTATTTTCCAGGAAAAATCAACAACGCTTTTTTTTGGCCAATTTGGAGAAGGTGTGATTACTCGGGAACGGCTCATAAAATTTTTAATATATTTTCCAGGAAAAATCAGCAACGCTTTTTTTGGCCAATTTGGAGAAGGTGTGATTACTCGGGAACGGCTCGTAGGATTTTTAGTGTATTTTCCAGGAAAAATCAACAACGCTTTTTTTGGCCAATTTGGAGAAGGTGTGATTACTCGGAAACGGCTCGTAAGATTTTTGATGTTTTTTCCAGGAAAAATCAGCAAGGTTTTTTTTTGGCCAATTTGGAGAAGGTGTGATTACTCGGGAACGGCTCGTAAGATTTTTAGTGTATTTTCCAGGAAAAATCAGCAACGCTTTTTTTGGCCAATTTGGAGAAGATCTGATTACTCGGGAACGGCTCGTAGGTTTTTTAGTGTATTTTCCAGGAAAAATCAACAACGCTTTTTTTGGCCAATTTGGAGAAGGTGTGATTACTCGGAAACGGCTCGTAAGATTTTTGATGTTTTTTCCAGGAAAAATCAGCAAGGTTTTTTTTTGGCCAATTTGGAGAAGGTGTGATTACTCGGGAACGGCTCGTAAGATTTTTAGTGTATTTTCCAGGAAAAATCAGCAACGCTTTTTTTGGCCAATTTGGAGAAGGTGTGATTACTCGGGAACGGCTCGTAAGATTTTTGATGTTTTTTCCAGGAAAAATCAGCAACGCTTTTTTTGGCCAATTTGGAGAAGATGGGATTACTCGGGAACGGCTCGTAGGTTTTTTAGTGTATTTTCCAGGAAAAATCAGCAACGTTTTTTTTTCTAATTTGGAGAAGATGGGATTACTCGGGAACGGCTCGTAGGTTTTTTAGTGTATTTTCCAGGAAAAATCAGCAACGCTTTTTTTGGCCAATTTGGAGAAGATCTGATTACTCGGGAACGGCTCGTAGGTTTTTTAGTGTATTTTCCAGGAAAAATCAACAACGCTTTTTTTTGGCCAATTTGGAGAAGGTGTGATTACTCGGGAACGGCTCATAAAATTTTTAATATATTTTCCAGGAAAAATCAGCAACGCTTTTTTTGGCCAATTTGGAGAAGGTGTGATTACTCGGGAACGGCTCGTAGGATTTTTAGTGTATTTTCCAGGAAAAATCAACAACGCTTTTTTTGGCCAATTTGGAGAAGGTGTGATTACTCGGAAACGGCTCGTAAGATTTTTGATGTTTTTTCCAGGAAAAATCAGCAAGGTTTTTTTTTGGCCAATTTGGAGAAGGTGTGATTACTCGGGAACGGCTCGTAAGATTTTTAGTGTATTTTCCAGGAAAAATCAGCAACGCTTTTTTTGGCCAATTTGGAGAAGGTGTGATTACTCGGGAACGGCTCGTAAGATTTTTGATGTTTTTTCCAGGAAAAATCAGCAACGCTTTTTTTGGCCAATTTGGAGAAGATGGGATTACTCGGGAACGGCTCGTAGGTTTTTTAGTGTATTTTCCAGGAAAAATCAGCAACGCTTTTTTTTCTAATTTGGAGAAGATGGGATTACTCGGGAACGGCTCGTAGGTTTTTTAGTGTATTTTCCAGGAAAAATCAGCAACGCTTTTTTTTCTAATTTGGAGAAGATGGGATTACTCGGGAACGGCTCGTAGGTTTTTTAGTGTATTTTCCAGGAAAAATCAGCAACGCTTTTTTTGGCCAATTTGGAGAAGGTGTGATTACTCGGGAACGGCTCGTAGGTTTTTTAGTGTATTTTCCAGGAAAAATCAGCAACGCTTTTTTTGGCCAATTTGGAGAAGGTGTGATTACTCGGGAACGGCTCGTAGGTTTTTTAGTGTATTTTCCAGGAAAAATCAGCAACGCTTTTTTTGGTCAATTTGGAGAAGGTGTGATTACTCGGGAACGGCTCGTAGGTTTTTTAGTGTATTTTCCAGGAAAAATCAGCAAGGTTTTTTTTTGGCCAATTTGGAGAAGGTGTGATTACTCGGGAACGGCTCGTAGGTTTTTTAGTGTATTTTCCAGGAAAAATCAACAACGCTTTTTTTGGCCAATTTGGAGAAGGTGTGATTACTCGGGAACGGCTCATAAAATTTTTAATATATTTTCCAGGAAAAATCAGCAACGCTTTTTTTTGCTAATTTGGAGAAGATGGGATTACTCCGGAACGGCTCGTAAGATTTTTAGTGTATTTTCCAGGAAAAATGTGCAACGCTTTTTTTGGCCAATTTGGAGAAGGTGTGATTACTCGGGAACGGCTCGTAGGATTTTTAGTGTATTTTCCAGGAAAAATCAGCAACGCTTTTTTTTCTAATTTGGAGAAGGTGTGATTACTCGGGAACGGCTCGTAGGATTTTTAGTGTATTTTCCAGGAAAAATCAGCAACGCTTTTTTTGGCCAATTTGGAGAAGGTGTGATTACTCGGGAACGGCTCATAAAATTTTTAGTGTATTTTCCAGGAAAAATCAGCAACGCTTTTTTTTGGCCAATTTGGAGAAGGTGTGATTACTCGGGAACGGCTCGTTGGTTTTTTAGTGTTTTTTCCAGGAAAAATCAGCAACGCTTTTTTTTGGCCAATTTGGAGAAGATGGGATTACTCGGGAACGGCTCGTAGGTTTTTTAGTGTATTTTCCAGGAAAAATGTGCAACGCTTTTTTTGGCCAATTTGGAGAAGATGGGATTACTCGGGAACGGCTCGTAGGTTTTTTAGTGTATTTTCCAGGAAAAATCAGCAACGCTTTTTTTTGGCCAATTTGGAGAAGATGGGATTACTCGGGAACGGCTCGTAAGATTTTTGATGTTTTTTCCAGGAAAAATCAGCAACGCTTTTTTTTGGCCAATTTGGAGAAGGTGTGATTACTCGGGAACGGCTCGTAGGATTTTTAGTGTATTTTCCAGGAAAAATCAGCAACGCTTTTTTTGGCCAATTTGGAGAAGGTGTGATTACTCGGGAACGGCTCGTAGGATTTTTAGTGTATTTTCCAGGAAAAATCAGCAACGCTTTTTTTTGGCCAATTTGGAGAAGGTGTGATTACTCGGGAACGGCTCGTAGGATTTTTAGTGTATTTTCCAGGAAAAATCAACAACGCTTTTTTTGGCCAATTTGGAGAAGGTGTGATTACTCGGGAACGGCTCGTAAGATTTTTAGTGTATTTTCCAGGAAAAATCAACAACGCTTTTTTTGGCCAATTTGGAGAAGGTGTGATTACTCGGGAACGGCTCGTAGGATTTTTAGTGTATTTTCCAGGAAAAATCAGCAACGCTTTTTTTTCTAATTTGGAGAAGGTGTGATTACTCGGGAACGGCTCGTAGGATTTTAAGTGTAATTTCCAGGAAAAATCAGCAACGCTTTTTTTTGGCCAATTTGGAGAAGATGGGATTACTCGGGAACGGCTCGTAGGATTTTTAGTGTATTTTCCAGGAAAAATGTGCAACGCTTTTTGTGGCCAATTTGGAGAAGGTGTGATTACTCGGGAACGGCTCGTAGGATTTTTAGTGTTTTTTCCAGGAAAAATCAGCAACGCTTTTTTTTGCCAATTTGGAGAAGGTGTGATTACTCGGGAACGGCTCGTAGGATTTTTAGTGTAATTTCCAGGAAAAATCAGCAACGCTTTTTTTTGGCCAATTTGGAGAAGATGGGATTACTCGGGAACGGCTCGTAGGATTTTTAGTGTATTTTCCAGGAAAAATGTGCAACGCTTTTTGTGGCCAATTTGGAGAAGGTGTGATTACTCGGGAACGGCTCGTAGGATTTTTAGTGTTTTTTCCAGGAAAAATCAGCAACGCTTTTTTTTGCCAATTTGGAGAAGGTGTGATTACTCGGGAACGGCTCGTAGGATTTTTAGTGTATTTTCCAGGAAAAATCAGCAACGCTTTTTTTGGCCTAATTGGAGAAGGTGTGATTACTCGGGAACGGCTCGTAGGATTTTTAGTGTTTTTTCCAGGAAAAATCAGCAACGCTTTTTTTTGCCAATTTGGAGAAGGTGTGATTACTCGGGAACTGCTCGTAGGATTTTTAGTGTATTTTCCAGGAAAAATCAGCAACGCTTTTTTTCTAATTTGGAGAAGATGTGATTACTCGGGAACGGCTCGTAGGATTTTTAGTGTATTTTCCAGGAAAAATCAGCAACGCTTTTTTTTGGCCAATTTGGAGAAGGTGTGATTACTCGGGAACGGCTCGTAGGATTTTTAGTGTATTTTCCAGGAAAAATCAGCAACGCTTTTTTTGGCCAATTTGGAGAAGGTGTGATTACTCGGGAACTGCTCGTAGGATTTTTAGTGTATTTTCCAGGAAAAATCAGCAACGCTTTTTTTTGGCCAATTTGGAGAAGGTGTGATTACTCGGGAACGGCTCGTAAGATTTTTAGTGTAATTTCCAGGAAAAATCAACAACGCTTTTTTTGGCCAATTTCGAGAAGGTGTGATTACTCGGGAACGGCTCGTAGGTTTTTTAGTGTATTTTCCAGGAAAAATCAGCAACGCTTTTTTTGGCCAATTTGGAGAAGATGGGATTACTCGGGAACTGCTCGTAGGATTTTTAGTGTATTTTCCAGGAAAAATCAGCAAAGCTTTTTTTTGGCCAATTTGGAGAAGGTGTGATTACTCGGGAACGGCTCGTAAGATTTTTAGTGTATTTTCCAGGAAAAATCAGCAACGCTTTTTTTGGCCAATTTGGAGAAGGTGTGATTACTCGGGAACGGCTCGTAAGATTTTTGATGTTTTTTCCAGGAAAAATCAACAACGCTTTTTTTGGCCAATTTGGAGAAGGTGTGATTACTCGGGAACGGCTCGTAGGATTTTTAGTGTATTTTCCAGGAAAAATCAGCAACGCTTTTTTTTCTAATTTGGAGAAGGTGTAATTACTCGGGAACGGCTCGTAGGTTTTTTAGTGTATTTTCCAGGAAAAATCAGCAACGCTTTTTTTTGGCCAATTTGGAGAAGGTGTGATTACTCGGGAACGGCTCGTAAGATTTTTAGTGTATTTTCCAGGAAAAATCAGCAACGCTTTTTTTTGGCCAATTTGGAGAAGGTGTGATTACTCGGGAACGGCTCGTAGGATTTTTAGTGTATTTTCCAGGAAAAATCAACAACGCTTTTTTTGGCCAATTTGGAGAAGGTGTGATTACTCGGAAACGGCTCGTAAGATTTTTAGTGTATTTTCCAGGAAAAATCAGCAACGCTTTTTTTGGCCAATTTGGAGAAGGTGTGATTACTCGGGAACGGCTCATAAAATTTTTAATATATTTTCCAGGAAAAATCAGCAACACTTTTTTTGGCCAATTTGGAGAAGGTGTGATTACTCGGGAACGGCTCGTAAGATTTTTAGTGTATTTTCCAGGAAAAATCAGCAACGCTTTTTTTGGCCAATTTGGAGAAGGTGTGATTACTCGGGAACGGCTCGTAGGATTTTTAGTGTATTTTTCAGGAAAAATCAGCAACGCTTTTTTTTTCTAATTTGGAGAAGATGTGATTACTCGGGAACGGCTCGTAAGATTTTTGATGTATTTTTCAGGAAAAATCAGCAACGCTTTTTTTGGCCAATTTGGAGAAGGTGTGATTACTCGGGAACGGCTCGTAGGTTTTTTAGTGTATTTTCCAGGAAAAATCAGCAACGCTTTTTTTTTGCCAATTTGGAGAAGATGGGATTACTCGGGAACGGCTCGTAAGATTTTTAGTGTATTTTCCAGGAAAAATCAGCAACGCTTTTTTTGGCCAATTTGGAGAAGGTGTGATTACTCGGGAACGGCTCGTAAGATTTTTAGTGTAATTTCCAGGAAAAATCAACAACGCTTTTTTTGGCCAATTTGGAGAAGGTGTGATTACTCGGGAACGGCTCGTAGGTTTTTTAGTGTATTTTCCAGGAAAAATCAGCAACGCTTTTTTTGGCCAATTTGGAGAAGATGGGATTACTCGGGAACTGCTCGTAGGATTTTTAGTGTATTTTCCAGGAAAAATCAGCAACGCTTTTTTTTGGCCAATTTGGAGAAGGTGTGATTACTCGGGAACGGCTCGTAGGATTTTTAGTGTATTTTCCAGGAAAAATCAGCAACGCTTTTTTTGGCCAATTTGGAGAAGGTGTGATTACTCGGGAACGGCTCGTAGGATTTTTAGTGTATTTTCCAGGAAAAATCAGCAACGCTTTTTTTCTAATTTGGAGAAGGTGTGATTACTCGGGAACGGCTCGTAGGATTTTAAGTGTAATTTCCAGGAAAAATCAGCAACGCTTTTTTTGGCCAATTTGGAGAAGGTGTGATTACTCGGGAACGGCTCGTAGGTTTTTTAGTGTATTTTCCAGGAAAAATCAGCAACGCTTTTTTTGGCCAATTTGGAGAAGGTGTGATTACTCGGGCACGGCTCGTAAGATTTTTGATGTATTTTCCAGGAAAAATCAGCAACGCTTTTTTTAGCCAATTCGGAGAAGATGGGATTACTCGGGAACGGCTCGTAGGTTTTTTAGTGTATTTTTCAGGAAAAATCAACAACGCTTTTTTTGGCCAATTTGGAGAAGGTGTGATTACTCGGGAACTGCTCGTAGGATTTTTAGTGTATTTTCCAGGAAAAATCAGCAACGCTTTTTTTTCTAATTTGGAGAAGGTGTGATTACTCGGGAACGGCTCGTAAGATTTTTAGTGTATTTTCCAGGA
This sequence comes from Lypha dubia, assembly GCA_947311025.1. Classification (NCBI taxonomy): domain Eukaryota; kingdom Metazoa; phylum Arthropoda; class Insecta; order Diptera; family Tachinidae; genus Lypha; species Lypha dubia. The sequence goes on from CAMZJU010000049.1 coordinate 82,432, forward strand.
AAAATCAGCAACGTTTTTTTTTGGCCAATTTGGAGAAGGTGTGATTACTCGGGAACGTCTCGTAAGATTTTTAGTGTATTTTCCAGGAAAAATCAGCAACGCTTTTTTTTGGCCAATTTGGAGAAGGTGTGATTACTCGGGAACGGCTCGTAGGATTTTTAGTGTATTTTCCAGGAAAAATCAACAACGCTTTTATTGGCCAATTTGGAGAAGGTGTGATTACTCGGAAACGGCTCGTAAGATTTTTAGTGTATTTTCCAGGAAAAATCAGCAACGCTTTTTTTTGGCCAATTTGGAGAAGGTGTGATTACTCGGGAACGGCTCGTAGGATTTTTAGTGTATTTTCCAGGAAAAATCAGCAACGCTTTTTTTGGCCAATTTGGAGAAGGTGTGATTACTCGGGAACGGCTCGTAGGTTTTTTAGTGTATTTTGCAGGAAAAATCAGCAACGCTTTTTTTGGCCAATTTGGAGAAGGTGTGATTACTCGGGAACGGCTCGTAAGATTTTAAGTGTATTTTCCAGGAAAAATCAGCAACGCTTTTTTTTGGCCAATTTGGAGAAGGTGTGATTACTCGGGAACGGCTCGTAGGATTTTTAGTGTATTTTCCAGGAAAAATCAGCAACGCTTTTTTTTGGCCAATTTGGAGAAGGTGTGATTACTCGGGAACGGCTCGTAGGATTTTTAGTGTATTTTCCAGGAAAAATCAGCAACGCTTTTTTTGGCCAATTTGGAGAAGGTGTGATTACTCGGGAACGGCTCGTAGGTTTTTTAGTGTATTTTCCAGGAAAAATCAGCAACGCTTTTTTTGGCCAATTTGGAGAAGGTGTGATTACTCGGGAACGGCTCGTAAGATTTTAAGTGTAATTTCCAGGAAAAATCAGCAACGCTTTTTTTTGGCCAATTTGGAGAAGATGGGATTACTCGGGAACGACTCGTAAGATTTTTGATGTTTTTTCCAGGAAAAATCAACAACGCTTTTTTTTGGCCAATTTGGAGAAGGTGTGATTACTCGGGAACGGCTCGTAAGATTTTTAGTGTATTTTCCAGGAAAAATCAGCAACGCTTTTTTTGGCCAATTTGGAGAAGGTGTGATTACTCGGGAACGGCTCGTAGGATTTTTAGTGTATTTTCCAGGAAAAATCAGCAACGCTTTTTTTGGCCAATTTGGAGAAGGTGTGATTACTCGGGAACGGCTCGTAAGATTTTTAGTGTATTTTCCAGGAAAAATCAGCAACGTTTTTTTTTTGGCCAATTTGGAGAAGGTGTGATTACTCGGGAACGGCTCGTAAGATTTTTGATGTTTTTTCCAGGAAAAATCAGCAACGTTTTTTTTTGGCCAATTTGGAGAAGATGTGATTACTCGGGAACGGCTCGTAGGTTTTTTAGTGTATTTTTCAGGAAAAATCAGCAACGCTTTTTTTGGCCAATTTGGAGAAGGTGTGATTACTCGGGAACGGCTCGTAAGATTTTTGATGTTTTTTCCAGGAAAAATCAGCAACGCTTTTTTTGGCCAATTTGGAGAAGGTGTGATTACTCGGGAACGGCTCGTAAGATTTTTGATGTTTTTTCCAGGAAAAATCAGCAACGCTTTTTTGGCCAATTTGGAGAAGGTGTGATTACTCGGGAACGGCTCGTAGGATTTTTAGTGTAATTTCCAGGAAAAATCAGCAACGCTTTTTTTGGCCAATTTGGAGAAGATGGGATTACTCGGGAACGGCTCGTAAGATTTTTAGTGTATTTTCCAGGAAAAATCAGCAACGTTTTTTTTGGCCAATTTGGAGAAGGTGTGATTACTCGGGAACGGCTCGTAAGATTTTTAGTGTATTTTCCAGGAAAAATCAGCAACGCTTTTTTTGGCCAATTTGGAGAAGGTGTGATTACTCGGGAACGGCTCGTAAGATTTTTAGTGTATTTTCCAGGAAAAATCAGCAACGCTTTTTTTTGGCCAATTTGGAGAAGGTGTGATTACTCGGGAACGGCTCGTAAGATTTTTAGTGTATTTTCCAGGAAAAATCAGCAACGCTTTTTTTTGGCCAATTTGGAGAAGGTGTGATTACTCGGGAACGGCTCGTAGGATTTTTAGTGTATTTTCCAGGAAAAATCAACAACGCTTTTTTTTGGCCAATTTGGAGAAGGTGTGATTACTCGGAAACGGCTCGTAAGATTTTTAGTGTATTTTCCAGGAAAAATCAGCAACGCTTTTTTTGGCCAATTTGGAGAAGGTGTGATTACTCGGGAACGGCTCGTAAGATTTTTAGTGTATTTTCCAGGAAAAATCAGCAACGCTTTTTTTTGCCAATTTGGAGAAAGTGTGATTACTCCGGAACGGCTCGTAAGATTTTTAGTGTATTTTCCAGGAAAAATCAACAACGCTTTTTTTGGCCAATTTGGATAAGGTGTGATTACTCGGGAACGGCTCGTAGGATTTTTAGTGTATTTTCCAGGAAAAATCAGCAACGCTTTTTTTTGGCCAATTTGGAGAAGGTGTGATTACTCGGGAACGGCTCGTAGGATTTTTAGTGTATTTTCCAGGAAAAATCAGCAACGCTTTTTTTGGCCAATTTGGAGAAGGTGTGATTACTCGGGAACGGCTCGTAAGATTTTTAGTGTATTTTCCAGGAAAAATCAGCAACGTTTTTTTTTTGGCCAATTTGGAGAAGGTGTGATTACTCGGGAACGGCTCGTAAGATTTTTAGTGTATTTTCCAGGAAAAATCAGCAACGCTTTTTTTGGCCAATTTGGAGAAGGTGTGATTACTCGGGAACGGCTCGTAGGATTTTTAGTGTATTTTCCAGGAAAAATCAGCAACGCTTTTTTTGGCCAATTTGGAGAAGGTGTGATTACTCGGGAACGGCTCGTAAGATTTTTAGTGTATTTTCCAGGAAAAATCAGCAACGTTTTTTTTTTGGCCAATTTGGAGAAGGTGTGATTACTCGGGAACGGCTCGTAAGATTTTTGATGTTTTTTCCAGGAAAAATCAGCAACGTTTTTTTTTGGCCAATTTGGAGAAGATGTGATTACTCGGGAACGGCTCGTAGGTTTTTTAGTGTATTTTTCAGGAAAAATCAGCAACGCTTTTTTTGGCCAATTTGGAGAAGGTGTGATTACTCGGGAACGGCTCGTAAGATTTTTGATGTTTTTTCCAGGAAAAATCAGCAACGCTTTTTTTGGCCAATTTGGAGAAGGTGTGATTACTCGGGAACGGCTCGTAAGATTTTTGATGTTTTTTCCAGGAAAAATCAGCAACGCTTTTTTGGCCAATTTGGAGAAGGTGTGATTACTCGGGAACGGCTCGTAGGATTTTTAGTGTAATTTCCAGGAAAAATCAGCAACGCTTTTTTTGGCCAATTTGGAGAAGATGGGATTACTCGGGAACGGCTCGTAAGATTTTTAGTGTATTTTCCAGGAAAAATCAGCAACGTTTTTTTTGGCCAATTTGGAGAAGGTGTGATTACTCGGGAACGGCTCGTAAGATTTTTAGTGTATTTTCCAGGAAAAATCAGCAACGCTTTTTTTGGCCAATTTGGAGAAGGTGTGATTACTCGGGAACGGCTCGTAAGATTTTTAGTGTATTTTCCAGGAAAAATCAGCAACGCTTTTTTTTGGCCAATTTGGAGAAGGTGTGATTACTCGGGAACGGCTCGTAAGATTTTTAGTGTATTTTCCAGGAAAAATCAGCAACGCTTTTTTTTGGCCAATTTGGAGAAGGTGTGATTACTCGGGAACGGCTCGTAGGATTTTTAGTGTATTTTCCAGGAAAAATCAACAACGCTTTTTTTTGGCCAATTTGGAGAAGGTGTGATTACTCGGAAACGGCTCGTAAGATTTTTAGTGTATTTTCCAGGAAAAATCAGCAACGCTTTTTTTGGCCAATTTGGAGAAGGTGTGATTACTCGGGAACGGCTCGTAAGATTTTTAGTGTATTTTCCAGGAAAAATCAGCAACGCTTTTTTTTGCCAATTTGGAGAAAGTGTGATTACTCCGGAACGGCTCGTAAGATTTTTAGTGTATTTTCCAGGAAAAATCAGCAACGCTTTTTTTTTGCCAATTTGGAGAAGGTGTGATTACTCGGGAACGGCTCGTAGGATTTTAAGTGTATTTTCCAGGAAAAATCAGCAACGCTTTTTTTGGCCAATTTGGAGAAGGTGTGATTACTCGGGAACGGCTCGTAGGATTTTTAGTGTATTTTCCAGGAAAAATCAACAACGCTTTTTTTTGGCCAATTTGGAGAAGGTGTGATTACTCGGGAACGGCTCGTAAGATTTTTAGTGTATTTTCCAGGAAAAATCCGCAACGCTTTTTTTTGGCCAATTTGGAGAAGGTGTGATTACTCGGGAACGGCTCGTAAGATTTTTAGTGTATTTTCCAGGAAAAATCAGCAACGCTTTTTTTTCTAATTTGGAGAAGATGGGATTACTCGGGAACGGCTCGTAGGTTTTTTAGTGTATTTTCCAGGAAAAATCAGCAACGCTTTTTTTGGCCAATTTGGAGAAGGTGTGATTACTCGGGAACGGCTCGTAAGATTTTTGATGTTTTTTCCAGGAAAAATCAGCAACGCTTTTTTTTGGCCAATTTGGAGAAGGTGTGATTACTCGGGAACGGCTCGTAAGATTTTTGATGTATTTTCCAGGAAAAATCAGCAACGCTTTTTTTGGCCAATTTGGAGAAGGTGTGATTACTCGGGAACGGCTCGTAGGATTTTTAGTGTATTTTCCAGGAAAAATCAGCAACGCTTTTTTTTGGCCAATTTGGAGAAGGTGTGATTACTCGGGAACGGCTCGTAGGATTTTTAATATATTTTCCAGGAAAAATCAGCAACACTTTTTTTGGCCAATTTGGAGAAGGTGTGATTACTCGGGAACGGCTCGTAAGATTTTAAGTGTAATTTCCAGGAAAAATCAGCAACGCTTTTTTTTGGCCAATTTGGAGAAGATGGGATTACTCGGGAACGGCTCGTAAGATTTTTGATGTTTTTTCCAGGAAAAATCAGCAACACTTTTTTTGGCCAATTTGGAGAAGGTGTGATTACTCGGAAACGGCTCGTAAGATTTTTGATGTTTTTTCCAGGAAAAATCAGCAAGGTTTTTTTTTGGCCAATTTGGAGAAGGTGTGATTACTCGGGAACGGCTCGTAGGTTTTTTAGTGTATTTTTCAGGAAAAATCAGCAACGCTTTTTTTTGGCCAATTTGGAGAAGATGGGATTACTCGGGAACGGCTCGTAGGTTTTTTAGTGTATTTTCCAGGAAAAATCAGCAACGCTTTTTTTTGGCCAATTTGGAGAAGGTGTGATTACTCGGGAACGGCTCGTAAGATTTTTAGTGTATTTTCCAGGAAAAATCAGCAACGCTTTTTTTGGCCAATTTGGAGAAGGTGTGATTACTCGGGAACGGCTCGTAGGTTTTTTAGTGTATTTTCCAGGAAAAATCAGCAAGGTTTTTTTTTGGCCAATTTGGAGAAGGTGTGATTACTCGGGAACGGCTCGTAGGTTTTTTAGTGTATTTTTCAGGAAAAATCAGCAACGCTTTTTTTTGGCCAATTTGGAGAAGGTGTTATTACTCGGGAACGGCTCGTAGGATTTTTAGTGTATTTTCCAGGAAAAATCAGCAACGCTTTTTTTGGCCAATTTGGAGAAGGTGGGATTACTCGGGAACTGCTCGTAGGATTTTTAGTGTATTTTCCAGGAAAAATCAGCAACGCTTTTTTTTCTAATTTGGAGAAGGTGTGATTACTCGGGAACGGCTCGTATGATTTGTAGTGTATTTTCCAGGAAAAATCAGCAACGCTTTTTTTGGCCAATTTGGAGAAGGTGTGATTACTCGGGAACGGCTCGTAAGATTTTTAGTGTATTTTCCAGGAAAAATCAGCAACGCTTTTTTTGGCCAATTTGGAGAAGGTGTGATTACTCGGGAACGGCTCGTAGGTTTTTTAGTGTATTTTCCAGGAAAAATCAGCAAGGTTTTTTTTTGGCCAATTTGGAGAAGGTGTGATTACTCGGGAACGGCTCGTAGGTTTTTTAGTGTATTTTCCAGGAAAAATCAGCAACGCTTTTTTTTTGGCCAATTTGGAGAAGGTGTGATTACTCGGGAACGGCTCGTAGGATTTTTGATGTTTTTTCCAGGAAAAATCAACAACGCTTTTTTTGGCCAATTTGGAGAAGGTGGATTACTCGGGAACTGCTCGTAGGATTTTTAGTGTATTTTCCAGGAAAAATCAGCAACGCTTTTTTTTCTAATTTGGAGAAGGTGTGATTACTCGGGAACGGCTCGTAGGATTTTTAGTGTATTTTCCAGGAAAAATCAGCAACGCTTTTTTTGGCCAATTTGGAGAAGGTGTGATTACTCGGGAACGGCTCGTAAGATTTTTAGTGTATTTTCCAGGAAAAATCAGCAACGCTTTTTTTTTGGCCAATTTGGAGAAGGTGTGATTACTCGGGAACGGCTCGTAGGATTTTTAGTGTATTTTCCAGGAAAAATCAGCAACGCTTTTTTTGGCCAATTTGGAGAAGGTGTGATTACTCGGGAACGGCTCGTAGGATTTTTAGTGTATTTTCCAGGAAAAATCAGCAACGCTTTTTTTGGCCAATTTGGAGAAGGTGTGATTACTCGGGAACTGCTCGTAGGATTTTTAGTGTATTTTCCAGGAAAAATCAGCAACGCTTTTTTTTCTAATTTGGAGAAGGTGTGATTACTCGGGAACGGCTCGTAGGTTTTTTAGTGTATTTTCCAGGAAAAATCAGCAAGGTTTTTTTTTCTAATTTGGAGAAGATGGGATTACTCGGGAACGGCTCGTAGGTTTTTTAGTGTATTTTCCAGGAAAAATCAGCAACGCTTTTTTTGGCCAATTTGGAGAAGGTGTGATTACTCGGGAACTGCTCGTAGGATTTTTAGTGTATTTTCCAGGAAAAATGTGCAACGCTTTTTTTGGCCAATTTGGAGAAGATGGGATTACTCGGGAACGGCTCGTAGGATTTTTGATGTTTTTTCCAGGAAAAATCAGCAACGCTTTTTTTGGCCAATTTGGAGAAGGTGTGATTACTCGGGAACGGCTCGTAAGATTTTTAGTGTATTTTCCAGGAAAAATCAGCAACGCTTTTTTTGGCCAATTTGGAGAAGGTGTGATTACTCGGGAACGGTTCGTAAGATTTTTAGTGTATTTTCCAGGAAAAATCAACAACGCTTTTTTTTGGCCAATTTGGAGAAGGTGTGATTACTCGGGAACGGCTCGTAGGTTTTTTAGTGTATTTTCCAGGAAAAATCAGCAACGCTTTTTTTTCTAATTTGGAGAAGGTGTGATTACTCGGGAACGGCTCGTAGGTTTTTTAGTGTATTTTCCAGGAAAAATCAGCAACGCTTTTTTTTCTAATTTGGAGAAGATGGGATTACTCGGGAACGGCTCGTAGGTTTTTTAGTGTATTTTCCAGGAAAAATCAGCAACGCTTTTTTTTGGCCAATTTGGAGAAGGTGTGATTACTCGGGAACTGCTCGTAGGATTTTTAGTGTATTTTCCAGGAAAAATCAGCAACGCTTTTTTTGGCCAATTTGGAGAAGGTGGGATTACTCGGGAACGGCTCGTAGGTTTTTTAGTGTATTTTCCAGGAAAAATCAGCAACGCTTTTTTTTCTAATTTGGAGAAGATGGGATTACTCGGGAACGGCTCGTAGGATTTTTAGTGTATTTTCCAGGAAAAATCAGCAACGCTTTTTTTGGCCAATTTGGAGAAGGTGTGATTACTCGGGAACGGCTCGTAGGATTTTTAGTGTATTTTCCAGGAAAAATCAGCAACGCTTTTTTTTCTAATTTGGAGAAGATGGGATTACTCGGGAACGGCTCGTAGGTTTTTTAGTGTATTTTCCAGGAAAAATCAGCAACGCTTTTTTTGGCCAATTTGGAGAAGGTGTGATTACTCGGGAACGGCTCGTAGGTTTTTTAGTGTATTTTCCAGGAAAAATCAGCAACGCTTTTTTTTTATAATTTGGAGAAGGTGTGATTACTCGAGAACGGCTCGTAGGATTTTTGATGTTTTTTCCAGGAAAAATCAGCAACGCTTTTTTTTCTAATTTGGAGAAGGTGTGATTACTCGGGAACGGCTCGTAGGATTTTTAGTGTATTTGCCAGGAAAAATCAGCAACGCTTTTTTTGGCCAATTTGGAGAAGGTGGGATTACTCGGGAACGGCTCGTAGGTTTTTTAGTGTATTTTCCAGGAAAAATCAGCAACGCTTTTTTTTGCTAATTTGGAGAAGATGGGATTACTCCGGAACGGCTCGTAAGATTTTTAGTGTATTTTCCAGGAAAAATCAGCAACGCTTTTTTTGGCCAATTTGGAGAAGGTGTGATTACTCGGGAACGGCTCGTAGGATTTTTAGTGTATTTTCCAGGAAAAATCAGCAACGCTTTTTTTGGCCAATTTGGAGAAGGTGTGATTACTCGGGAACGGCTCGTAGGTTTTTTAGTGTATTTTCCAGGAAAAATCAGCAACGCTTTTTTTGGCCAATTTGGAGAAGGTGTGATTACTCGGGAACGGATCGTAGGATTTTTAGTGTATTTTCCAGGAAAAATCAGCAACGCTTTTTTTTGCCAATTTGGAGAAGGTGTGATTACTCGGAAACGGCTCGTAGGATTTTTGATGTTTTTTCCAGGAAAAATCAGCAACGCTTTTTTTTCTAATTTGGAGAAGGTGTGATTACTCGGGAACGGCTCGTAGGTTTTTTAGTGTATTTTCCAGGAAAAATCAGCAACGCTTTTTTTGGCCAATTTGGAGAAGCTGTGATTACTCGGGAACGGCTCGTAGGATTTTTAGTGTATTTTCCAGGAAAAATCAGCAACGCTTTTTTTGGCCAATTTGGAGAAGATGGGATTACTCGGGAACTGCTCGTAGGATTTTTAGTGTATTTTCCAGGAAAAATCAACAACGCTTTTTTTTGGCCAATTTGGAGAAGGTGTGATTACTCGGGAACGGCTCGTAAGATTTTTAGTGTATTTTCCAGGAAAAATCAGCAACGCTTTTTTTGGCCAATTTGGAGAAGGTGTGATTACTCGGGAACGGCTCGTAAGATTTTTGATGTTTTTTCCAGGAAAAATCAGCAACGCTTTTTTTGGCCAATTTGGAGAAGGTGTGATTACTCGGGAACGGCTCGTAAGATTTTTAGTGTATTTTCCAGGAAAAATCAACAACGCTTTTTTTGGCCAATTTGGAGAAGTTGGGATTACTCGGGAACGGCTCGTAGGATTTTTAGTGTATTTTCCAGGAAAAATCAGCAACGCTTTTTTTGGCCAATTTGGAGAAGGTGTGATTACTCGGGAACGGCTCGTAGGATTTTTAGTGTATTTTCCAGGAAAAATCAACAACGCTTTTTTTGGCCAATTTGGAGAAGGTGTGATTACTCGGGAACGGCTCGTAGGATTTTTAGTGTATTTTCCAGGAAAAATCAGCAACGCTTTTTTTGGCCAATTTGGATAAGGTGTGATTACTCGGGAACGGCTCGTAGGATTTTTAGTGTATTTTCCAGGAAAAATCAGCAACGCTTTTTTTGGCCAATTTGGAGAAGATGGGATTACTCGGGAACGGCTCGTAAGATTTTTAGTGTATTTTCCAGGAAAAATCAGCAACGCTTTTTTTGGCCAATTTGGAGAAGATGGGATTACTCGGGAACGGCTCGTAGGTTTTTTAGTGTATTTTCCAGGAAAAATCAGCAACGCTTTTTTTGGCCAATTTGGAGAAGGTGTGATTACTCGGGAACGGCTCGTAAGATTTTTGATGTTTTTTCCACTAAAAATCAGCAACGCTTTTTTTGGCCAATTTGGAGAAGGTGTGATTACTCGGGAACGGCTCGTAGGATTTTTAGTGTATTTTCCAGGAAAAATCAGCAACGCTTTTTTTTGCAAATTTGGAGAAGGTGTGATTACTCGGGAACGGCTCGTAGGATTTTTGATGTTTTTTCCAGGAAAAATCAGCAACGCTTTTTTTTCTAATTTGGAGAAGGTGTGATTACTCGGGAACGGCTCGTAGGATTTTAAGTGTATTTTCAAGGAAAAATCAGCAACGCTTTTTTTGGCCAATTTGGAGAAGCTGTGATTACTCGGGAACGGCTCATAAAATTTTTAATATATTTTCCAGGAAAAATCAGCAACGCTTTTTTTTGGCCAATTTGGAGAAGGTGTGATTACTCGGAAACGGCTCGTAAGATTTTTAGTGTATTTTCCAGGAAAAATCAACAACGCTTTTTTTGGCCAATTTGGAGAAGGTGTGATTACTCGGGAACGGCTCGTAAGATTTTTGATGTTTTTTCCAGGAAAAATCAGCAACGCTTTTTTTGGCCAATTTGGAGAAGGTGTGATTACTCGGAAACGGCTCGTAGGTTTTTTAGTGTATTTTCCAGGAAAAATCAGCAACGCTTTTTTGGCCAATTTGGAGAAGGTGTGATTACTCGGGAACGGCTCGTAAGATTTTTGATGTTTTTTCCAGGAAAAATCAGCAACGTTTTTTTTTTGGCCAATTTGGAGAAGGTGTGATTACTCGGAAACGGCTCGTAAGATTTTTAGTGTATTTTCCAGGAAAAATCAGCAACGCTTTTTTTGGCCAATTTGGAGAAGATGGGATTACTCGGGAACGGCTCATAAAATTTTTAATATATTTTCCAGGAAAAATCAACAACGCTTTTTTTGGCCAATTTGGAGAAGATGGGATTACTCGGGAACGGCTCGTAGGATTTTTAGTGTATTTTCCAGGAAAAATCAACAACGCTTTTTTTGGCCAATTTGGAGAAGATGGGATTACTCGGGAACGGCTCGTAGGTTTTTTAGTGTAATTTCCAGGAAAAATCAACAACGCTTTTTTTTGGCCAATTTGGAGAAGCTGTGATTACTCGGGAACGGCTCGTAGGATTTTTAGTGTATTTTCCAGGAAAAATCAACAACGCTTTTTTTGGCCAATTTGGAGAAGGTGTGATTACTCAGGAACGGCTCGTAGGATTTTTAGTGTATTTTCCAGGAAAAATCAGCAACGCTTTTTTTGGCCAATTTGGAGAAGGTGTGATTACTCGGGAACGGCTCGTAGGATTTTTAGTGTATTTTCCAGGAAAAATCATCAACGCTTTTTTTTCTAATTTGGAGAAGGTGTGATTACTCGGGAACGGCTCGTAGGATTTTAAGTGTAATTTCCAGGAAAAATCAGCAACGCTTTTTTTGGCCAATTTGGAGAAGGTGTGATTACTCGGGAACGGCTCGTAGGTTTTTTAGTGTATTTTCCAGGAAAAATCAGCAACGCTTTTTTTGGCCAATTTGGAGAAGGTGTGATTACTCGGGAACGGCTCGTAGGATTTTAAGTGTAATTTCCAGGAAAAATCAGCAACGCTTTTTTTGGCCAATTTGGAGAAGGTGTGATTACTCGGGAACGGCTCGTAGGTTTTTTAGTGTATTTTCCAGGAAAAATCAGCAACGCTTTTTTTGGCCAATTTGGAGAAGGTGTGATTACTCGGGAACGGCTCGTAAGATTTTTGATGTTTTTTCCAGGAAAAATCAGCAACGCTTTTTTTTCTAATTTGGAGAAGATGGGATTACTCGGGAACGGCTCGTAGGTTTTTTAGTGTATTTTCCAGGAAAAATCAGCAACGCTTTTTTTTCTAATTTGGAGAAGATGGGATTACTCGGGAACGGCTCGTAAGATTTTTGATGTTTTTTCCAGGAAAAATCAACAACGCTTTTTTTGGCCAATTTGGAGAAGGTGTGATTACTCGGGAACGGCTCGTAGGATTTTTAGTGTATTTTCCAGGAAAAATCAGCAACGCTTTTTTTTCTAATTTGGAGAAGGTGTGATTACTCGGGAACGGCTCGTAGGTTTTTTAGTGTATTTTCCAGGAAAAATCAGCAACGCTTTTTTTGGCCAATTTGGAGAAGGTGTGATTACTCGGGAACGGCTCGTAGGGTTTTTAGTGTATTTTCCAGGAAAAATCAGCAACGCTTTTTTTTCTAATTTGGAGAAGATGGGATTACTCGGGAACGGCTCGTAAGATTTTTGATGTTTTTTCCAGGAAAAATCAACAACGCTTTTTTTGGCCAATTTGGAGAAGGTGTGATTACTCGGGAACGGCTCGTAGGATTTTTAGTGTATTTTCCAGGAAAAATCAGCAACGCTTTTTTTTCTAATTTGGAGAAGGTGTGATTACTCGGGAACGGCTCGTAGGATTTTTGATGTTTTTTCCAGGAAAAATCAGCAACGTTTTTTTTTTGGTCAATTTGGAGAAGGTGTGATTACTCGGGAACGGCTCGTAGGATTTTTAGTGTATTTTCCAGGAAAAATCAGCAACGCTTTTTTTGGCCAATTTGGAGAAGGTGTGATTACTCGGGAACGGCTCGTAGGATTTTTAGTGTATTTTCCAGGAAAAATCAGCAACGCTTTTTTTTTTTTCTAATTTGGAGAAGGTGTGATTACTCGGGAACGGCTCGTAGGATTTTTAGTGTATTTTCCAGGAAAAATCAGCAACGCTTTTTTTGGCCAATTTGGAGAAGGTGTGATTACTCGGGAACGGCTCGTAGGATTTTTGATGTTTTTTCCAGGAAAAATCAGCAACGGTTTTTTTGGCCAATTTGGAGAAGATGGGATTACTCGGGAACGGCTCGTAGGATTTTTAGTGTATTTTCCAGGAAAAATCAGCAACGGTTTTTTGGCCAATTTGGAGAAGATGGGATTACTCGGGAACGGCTCATAAAATTTTTAATATATTTTCCAGGAAAAATCAGCAACACTTTTTTTGGCCAATTTGGAGAAGGTGTGATTACTCGGGAACGGCTCGTAAGATTTTTAGTGTATTTTCCAGGAAAAATCAGCAACGCTTTTTTTTTTGGCCAATTTGGAGAAGGTGTGATTACTCGGGAACGGCTCGTAGGATTTTTAGTGTAATTTCCAGGAAAAATCAACAACGCTTTTTTTTGGCCAATTTGGAGAAGGTGTGATTACTCGGGAACGGCTCGTAGGTTTTTTAGTGTATTTTCCAGGAAAAATCAGCAAGGTTTTTTTTGGCCAATTTGGAGAAGGTGTGATTACTCGGGAACGGCTCGTAAGATTTTTGATGTTTTTTCCAGGAAAAATCAGCAACGCTTTTTTTGGCCAATTTGGAGAAGGTGTGATTACTCGGGAACGGCTCGTAAGATTTTTAGTGTATTTTCCAGGAAAAATCAACAACGCTTTTTTTGGCCAATTTGGATAAGGTGTGATTACTCGGGAACGGCTCGTAGGATTTTTAGTGTATTTTCCAGGAAAAATCAGCAACGCTTTTTTTTGGCCAATTTGGAGAAGGTGTGATTACTCGGGAACGGCTCGTAGGATTTTAAGTGTATTTTCCAGGAAAAATCAGCAAGGTTTTTTTTTGGCCAATTTGGAGAAGGTGTGATTACTCGGGAACGGCTCGTAGGTTTTTTAGTGTATTTTCCAGGAAAAATCAGCAACGCTTTTTTTTGGCCAATTTGGAGAAGGTGTGATTACTCGGGAACGGCTCGTAGGATTTTTAGTGTATTTTCCAGGAAAAATCAGCAACGCTTTTTTTGGCCAATTTGGAGAAGATGGGATTACTCGGGAACGGCTCGTAGGTTTTTTAGTGTATTTTCCAGGAAAAATCAACAACGCTTTTTTTGGCCAATTTGGAGAAGGTGTGATTACTCGGGAACGGCTCGTAGGATTTTTGATGTTTTTTCCAGGAAAAATCAGCAACGCCTTTTTTTTGCCAATTTGGAGAAGGTGTGATTACTCGGGAACGGCTCATAAAATTTTTAATATATTTTCCAGGAAAAATCAGCAACGCTTTTTTTTGGCCAATTTGGAGAAGATGGGATTACTCGGGAACGGCTCGTAGGTTTTTTAGTGTATTTTCCAGGAAAAATCAGCAACGCTTTTTTTGGCCAATTTGGAGAAGGTGTGATTACTAGGGAACGGCTCGTAGGATTTTTAGTGTATTTTCCAGGAAAAATCAGCAACGCTTTTTTTGGCCAATTTGGAGAAGGTGTGATTACTCGGGAACGGCTCGTAGGTTTTTTAGTGTATTTTTCAGGAAAAATCAGCAACGCTTTTTTTTGGCCAATTTGGAGAAGGTGTGATTACTCGGGAACGGCTCGTAAGATTTTTAGTGTATTTTCCAGGAAAAATCAACAACACTTTTTTTGGCCAATTTGGAGAAGGTGTGATTACTCGGGAACGGCTCGTAGGATTTTTAGTGTATTTTCCAGGAAAAATCAGCAACGCTTTTTTTTCTAATTTGGAGAAGGTGTGATTACTCGGGAACGGCTCGTAAGATTTTTAGTGTAATTTCCAGGAAAAATCAACAACGCTTTTTTTGGCCAATTTGGAGAAGGTGTGATTACTCGGGAACGGCTCGTAGGTTTTTTAGTGTATTTTCCAGGAAAAATGTGCAACGCTTTTTTTGGCCAATTTGGAGAAGGTGTGATTACTCGGGAACGGCTCGTAGGATTTTTAGTGTATTTTCCAGGAAAAATCAGCAACGCTTTTTTTTGGCCAATTTGGAGAAGGTGTGATTACTCGGGAACGGCTCGTAGGATTTTTAGTTTATTTTCCAGGAAAAATCAGCAACGCTTTTTTTTCTAATTTGGAGAAGGTGTGATTACTCGGGAACGGCTCGTAGGATTTTTGATGTTTTTTCCAGGAAAAATCAGCAACGCTTTTTTTTCTAATTTGGAGAAGGTGTGATTACTCGGGAACGGCTCGTAGGATTTTAAGTGTAATTTCCAGGAAAAATCAGCAACGCTTTTTTTTGGCCAATTTGGAGAAGGTGTGATTACTCGGGAACGGCTCGTAGGTTTTTTAGTGTATTTTTCAGGAAAAATCAGCAACGCTTTTTTTTGGCCAATTTGGAGAAGGTGTGATTACTCGGGAACGGCTCGTAAGATTTTTAGTGTATTTTTCAGGAAAAATCAGCAACGCTTTTTTTTGGCCAATTTGGAGAAGATGGGATTACTCCGGAACGGCTCGTAAGATTTTTAGTGTATTTTCCAGGAAAAATCAACAACGCTTTTTTTTGCCAATTTGGAGAAGATGGGATTACTCGGGAACGGCTCGTAGGTTTTTTAGTGTATTTTCCAGGAAAAATCAGCAACGCTTTTTTTGGCCAATTTGGAGAAGGTGTGATTACTCGGGAACGGCTCGTAGGATTTTTAGTGTATTTTCCAGGAAAAATCAGCAACGCTTTTTTTGGCCAATTTGGAGAAGGTGTGATTACTCGGGAACGGCTCGTAGGATTTTTAGTGTATTTTCCAGGAAAAATCAGCAACGCTTTTTTTTGGCCAATTTGGAGAAGATGGGATTACTCGGGAACGGCTCGTAGGATTTTTAGTGTATTTTCCAGGAAAAATCAGCAACGCTTTTTTTTTGCCAATTTGGAGAAGGTGTGATTACTCGGGAACTGCTCGTAGGATTTTTAGTGTATTTTCCAGGAAAAATCAGCAACGCTTTTTTTGGCCAATTTGGAGAAGGTGTGATTACTCGGGAACGGCTCGTAAGATTTTTAGTGTATTTTCCAGGAAAAATCAGCAACGTTTTTTTTTGGCCAATTTGGAGAAGGTGTGATTACTCGGGAACGGCTCGTAGGTTTTTTAGTGTATTTTCCAGGAAAAATCAACAACGCTTTTTTTTGGCCAATTTGGAGAAGGTGTGATTACTCGGGAACGGCTCGTAGGATTTTTAGTGTATTTTCCAGGAAAAATCAGCAACGCTTTTTTTTTTGGCCAATTTGGAGAAGGTGTGATTACTCGGGAACGGCTCGTAGGATTTTTGATGTTTTTTCCAGGAAAAATCAGCAACGCTTTTTTTTGGCCAATTTGGAGAAGATGGGATTACTCGGGAACGGCTCGTAGGATTTTTAGTGTAATTTCCAGGAAAAATCAGCAACGCTTTTTTTTGGCCAATTTGGAGAAGATGGGATTACTCGGGAACGGCTCGTAGGTTTTGTAATATATTTTCCAGGAAAAATCAGCAACGCTTTTTTTGGCCAATTTGGAGAAGGTGTGATTACTCGGCAACGGCTCGTAAGATTTTTAGTGTATTTTCCAGGAAAAATCAACAACGCTTTTTTTGGCCAATTTGGAGAAGGTGTGATTACTCGGGAACGGCTCGTAAGATTTTTAGTGTATTTTCCAGGAAAAATCAGCAACGCTTTTTTTTTGGCCAATTTGGAGAAGGTGTGATTACTCGGGAACGGCTCGTAGGATTTTTAGTGTTTTTTCCAGGAAAAATCAGCAACGCTTTTTTTGGCCAATTTGGAGAAGGTGTGATTACTCGGGAACGGCTCGTAAGATTTTTGATGTATTTTCCAGGAAAAATCAGCAACGCTTTTTTTGGCCAATTTGGAGAAGGTGTGATTACTCGGGAACGGCTCGTAGGTTTTTTAGTGTATTTTCCAGGAAAAATCAGCAACGCTTTTTTTTGGCCAATTTGGAGAAGGTGTGATTACTCGGGAACTGCTCGTAGGATTTTTAGTGTATTTTCCAGGAAAAATCAGCAACGCTTTTTTTTCTAATTTGGAGAAGATGGGATTACTCGGGAACGGCTCGTAGGATTTTTAGTGTATTTTCCAGGAAAAATCAGCAACGCTTTTTTTTCTAATTTGGAGAAGATGGGATTACTCGGGAACGGCTCGTAGGATTTTTAGTGTATTTTCCAGGAAAAATCAGCAACGCTTTTTTTTTCTAATTTGGAGAAGATGGGATTACTCGGGAACGGCTCGTAGGATTTTTAGTGTATTTTCCAGGAAAAATCAGCAACGCTTTTTTTTTCTAATTTGGAGAAGATGGGATTACTCGGGAACGGCTCGTAGGATTTTTAGTGTATTTTCCAGGAAAAATCAGCAAGGTTTTTTTTTGGCCAATTTGGAGATGGTGTGATTACTCGGGAACGGCTCGTAGGATTTTTAGTGTATTTTCCAGGAAAAATCAGCAACGCTTTTTTTTCTAATTTGGAGAAGATGGGATTACTCGGGAACGGCTAGTAAGATTTTTGATGTTTTTTCCAGGAAAAATCAGCAACGCTTTTTTTGGCCAATTTGGAGATGGTGTGATTACTCGGGAACGGCTCGTAGGATTTTTAGTGTATTTTCCAGGAAAAATCAGCAACGCTTTTTTTGGCCAATTTGGAGAAGGTGTGATTACTCGGGAACTGCTCGTAGGATTTTTAGTGTATTTGCCAGGAAAAATCAGCAACGCTTTTTTTTCTAATTTGGAGAAGATGGGATTACTCGGGAACGGCTCGTAGGTTTTTTAGTGTATTTTCCAGGAAAAATCAGCAACGCTTTTTTTTGGCCAATTTGGAGAAGGTGTGATTACTCGGGAACGGCTCGTAAGATTTTTGATGTTTTTTCCAGGAAAAATCAGCAACGCTTTTTTTGGCCAATTTGGAGAAGGTGTGATTACTCGGGAACGGCTCGTAGGATTTTTAGTGTATTTTCCAGGAAAAATCAGCAACGCTTTTTTTGGCCAATTTGGAGAAGGTGTGATTACTCGGGAACGGCTCGTAGGAGTTTTAGTGTATTTTCCAGGAAAAATCAGCAACGCTTTTTTTTGGCCAATTTGGAGAAGATGGGATTACTCGGGAACGGCTCATAAAATTTTTAATATATTTTCCAGGAAAAATCAGCAACACTTTTTTTGGCCAATTTGGAGAAGGTGTGATTACTCGGGAATGGCTCGTAAGATTTTTAGTGTATTTTCCAGGAAAAATCAGCAACGCTTTTTTTTGGCCAATTTGGAGAAGGTGTGATTACTCGGGAACGGCTCGTAAGATTATTAGTGTATTTTCCAGGAAAAATCAGCAACGCTTTTTTTTGCCAATTTGGAGAAAGTGTGATTACTCCGGAACGGCTCGTAAGATTTTTAGTGTATTTTCCAGGAAAAATGTGCAACGCTTTTTTTTGCCAATTTGGAGAAGGTGTGATTACTCGGGAACGGCTCGTAGGATTTTAAGTGTATTTTCCAGGAAAAATTAGCAACGGTTTTTTTTGCCAATTTGGAGAAGGTGTGATTACTCGGGAACTGCTCGTAGGATTTTTAGTGTATTTTCCAGGAAAAATCAGCAACGCTTTTTTTTCTAATTTGGAGAAGGTGTGATTACTCGGGAACGGCTCGTAGGATTTTAAGTGTAATTTCCAGGAAAAATCAGCAACGCTTTTTTTTGGCCAATTTGGAGAAGATGGGATTACTCGGGAACGGCTCGTAAGATTTTTGATGTTTTTTCCAGGAAAAATCAGCAACGCTTTTTTTGGCCAATTTGGAGAAGGTGTGATTAGTCGGGAACGGCTCGTAGGATTTTTAGTGTATTTTCCAGGAAAAATCAGCAACGCTTTTTTTTGCCAATTTGGAGAAAGTGTGATTACTCGGGAACGGCTCGTAAGATTTTTAGTGTATTTTCCAGGAAAAATCAGCAACGCTTTTTTTTGGCCAATTTGGAGAAGATGGGATTACTCGGGAACGGCTCGTAGGTTTTTTAGTGTATTTTCCAGGAAAAATCAGCAACGCTTTTTTTTGGCCAATTTGGAGAAGGTGTGATTACTCGGGAACTGCTCGTAGGATTTTTAGTGTATTTTCCAGGAAAAATCAGCAACGCTTTTTTTTCTAATTTGGAGAAGATGGGATTACTCGGGAACGGCTCGTAGGTTTTTTAGTGTATTTTCCAGGAAAAATCAGCAACGCTTTTTTTTGGCCAATTTGGAGAAGGTGTGATTACTCGGGAACGGCTCGTAAGATTTTTGATGTTTTTTCCAGGAAAAATCAGCAACGCTTTTTTTGGCCAATTTGGAGAAGGTGTGATTACTCGGGAACGGCTCGTAGGATTTTTAGTGTATTTTCCAGGAAAAATCAGCAACGCTTTTTTTGGCCAATTTGGAGAAGGTGTGATTACTCGGGAACGGCTCGTAGGAGTTTTAGTGTATTTTCCAGGAAAAATCAGCAACGCTTTTTTTTGGCCAATTTGGAGAAGATGGGATTACTCGGGAACGGCTCATAAAATTTTTAATATATTTTCCAGGAAAAATCAGCAACACTTTTTTTGGCCAATTTGGAGAAGGTGTGATTACTCGGGAATGGCTCGTAAGATTTTTAGTGTATTTTCCAGGAAAAATCAGCAACGCTTTTTTTTGGCCAATTTGGAGAAGGTGTGATTACTCGGGAACGGCTCGTAAGATTTTTAGTGTATTTTCCAGGAAAAATCAGCAACGCTTTTTTTTGCCAATTTGGAGAAAGTGTGATTACTCCGGAACGGCTCGTAAGATTTTTAGTGTATTTTCCAGGAAAAATGTGCAACGCTTTTTTTTGCCAATTTGGAGAAGGTGTGATTACTCGGGAACGGCTCGTAGGATTTTAAGTGTATTTTCCAGGAAAAATTAGCAACGGTTTTTTTTGCCAATTTGGAGAAGGTGTGATTACTCGGGAACTGCTCGTAGGATTTTTAGTGTATTTTCCAGGAAAAATCAGCAACGCTTTTTTTTCTAATTTGGAGAAGGTGTGATTACTCGGGAACGGCTCGTAGGATTTTAAGTGTAATTTCCAGGAAAAATCAGCAACGCTTTTTTTTGGCCAATTTGGAGAAGATGGGATTACTCGGGAACGGCTCGTAAGATTTTTGATGTTTTTTCCAGGAAAAATCAGCAACGCTTTTTTTTGGCCAATTTGGAGAAGGTGTGATTACTCGGGAACGGCTCGTAAGATTTTTAGTGTATTTTCCAGGAAAAATCAGCAACGCTTTTTTTGGCCAATTTGGAGAAGGTGTGATTACTCGGGAACGGCTCGTAGGTTTTTTAGTGTATTTTCCAGGAAAAATCAGCAAGGTTTTTTTTTGGCCAATTTGGAGAAGGTGTGATTACTCGGGAACGGCTCGTAAGATTTTTAGTGTATTTTCCAGGAAAAATCAACAACGCTTTTTTTGGCCAATTTGGATAAGGTGTGATTACTCGGGAACGGCTCGTAGGATTTTTAGTGTATTTTCCAGGAAAAATCAGCAACGCTTTTTTTTTGCCAATTTGGAGAAGGTGTGATTACTCGGGAACGGCTCGTAAGATTTTTGATGTTTTTTCCAGGAAAAATCAGCAACGCTTTTTTTTGGCCAATTTGGAGAAGGTGTGATTACTCGGGAACGGCTCGTAAGATTTTTAGTGTATTTTCCAGGAAAAATCAGCAACGCTTTTTTTGGCCAATTTGGAGAAGGTGTGATTACTCGGGAACGGCTCGTAGGATTTTTAGTGTATTTTCCAGGAAAAATCAGCAACGCTTTTTTTTTGCCAATTTGGAGAAGGTGTGATTACTCGGGAACGGCTCGTAGGATTTTTAGTGTATTTTCAAGGAAAAATCAGCAACGCTTTTTTTGGCCAATTTGGAGAAGCTGTGATTACTCGGGAACGGCTCGTAGGATTTTTAGTGTATTTTCCAGGAAAAATCAGCAACGCTTTTTTTGGCCAATTTGGAGAAGATGGGATTACTCGGGAACTGCTCGTAGGATTTTTAGTGTATTTTCCAGGAAAAATCAACAACGCTTTTTTTTCTAATTTGGAGAAGATGGTATTACTCGGGAACGGCTCCTAAGATTTTTAGTGTATTTTCCAGGAAAAATCAGCAACGCTTTTTTTCGCCAATTTGGAGAAGATGGGATTACTCGGGAACGGCTCGTAGGTTTTTTAGTGTATTTTCCAGGAAAAATCAGCAACGCTTTTTTTTGGCCAATTTGGAGAAGGTGTGATTACTCGGGAACGGCTCGTAAGATTTTTAGTGTATTTTCCAGGAAAAATCAACAACGCTTTTTTTGGCCAATTTGGAGAAGATGGGATTACTCGGGAACGGCTCGTAAGATTTTTAGTGTATTTTCCAGGAAAAATCAGCAACGCTTTTTTTTGCTAATTTGGAGAAGATGGGATTACTCGGGAACGGCTCGTAGGATTTTTAGTGTATTTTCCAGGAAAAATCAGCAACGCTTTTTTTTGGCCAATTTGGAGAAGGTGTGATTACTCGGGAACTGCTCGTAGGATTTTTAGTGTATTTTCCAGGAAAAATCAGCAACGCTTTTTTTTCTAATTTGGAGAAGGTGTGATTACTCGGGAACGGCTCGTAGGATTTTAAGTGTAATTTCCAGGAAAAATCAGCAACGCTTTTTTTGGCCAATTTGGAGAAGGTGTGATTACTCGGGAACGGCTCGTAGGTTTTTTAGTGTATTTTCCAGGAAAAATCAGCAACGCTTTTTTTTGGCCAATTTGGAGAAGGTGTGATTACTCGGGAACTGCTCGTAGGATTTTTAGTGTATTTTCCAGGAAAAATCAACAACGCTTTTTTTGGCCAATTTGGAGAAGCTGTGATTACTCGGGAACGGCTCGTTGGATTTTTAGTGTATTTTCCAGGAAAAATCAACAACGCTTTTTTTGGCCAATTTGGAGAAGGTGTGATTACTCGGGAACGGCTCGTAGGTTTTTTAGTGTATTTTCCAGGAAAAATCAGCAACGCTTTTTTTTGGCCAATTTGGAGAAGGTGTGATTACTCGGGAACTGCTCGTAGGATTTTTAGTGTATTTTCCAGGAAAAATCAGCAACGCTTTTTTTTCTAATTTGGAGAAGATGGGATTACTCGGGAACGGCTCGTAGGTTTTTTAGTGTATTTTCCAGGAAAAATCAGCAACGCTTTTTTTTGGCCAATTTGGAGAAGGTGTGATTACTCGGGAACGGCTCGTAAGATTTTTGATGTTTTTTCCAGGAAAAATCAGCAACGCTTTTTTTGGCCAATTTGGAGAAGGTGTGATTACTCGGGAACGGCTCGTAGGATTTTTAGTGTATTTTCCAGGAAAAATCAGCAACGCTTTTTTTGGCCAATTTGGAGAAGGTGTGATTACTCGGGAACGGCTCGTAGGAGTTTTAGTGTATTTTCCAGGAAAAATCAGCAACGCTTTTTTTTGGCCAATTTGGAGAAGATGGGATTACTCGGGAACGGCTCATAAAATTTTTAATATATTTTCCAGGAAAAATCAGCAACACTTTTTTTGGCCAATTTGGAGAAGGTGTGATTACTCGGGAATGGCTCGTAAGATTTTTAGTGTATTTTCCAGGAAAAATCAGCAACGCTTTTTTTTGGCCAATTTGGAGAAGGTGTGATTACTCGGGAACGGCTCGTAAGATTTTTAGTGTATTTTCCAGGAAAAATCAGCAACGCTTTTTTTTGCCAATTTGGAGAAAGTGTGATTACTCCGGAACGGCTCGTAAGATTTTTAGTGTATTTTCCAGGAAAAATGTGCAACGCTTTTTTTTGCCAATTTGGAGAAGGTGTGATTACTCGGGAACGGCTCGTAGGATTTTAAGTGTATTTTCCAGGAAAAATTAGCAACGGTTTTTTTTTGCCAATTTGGAGAAGGTGTGATTACTCGGGAACTGCTCGTAGGATTTTTAGTGTATTTTCCAGGAAAAATCAGCAACGCTTTTTTTTCTAATTTGGAGAAGGTGTGATTACTCGGGAACGGCTCGTAGGATTTTAAGTGTAATTTCCAGGAAAAATCAGCAACGCTTTTTTTTGGCCAATTTGGAGAAGATGGGATTACTCGGGAACGGCTCGTAAGATTTTTGATGTTTTTTCCAGGAAAAATCAGCAACGCTTTTTTTGGCCAATTTGGAGAAGGTGTGATTAGTCGGGAACGGCTCGTAGGATTTTTAGTGTATTTTCCAGGAAAAATCAGCAACGCTTTTTTTTGCCAATTTGGAGAAAGTGTGATTACTCGGGAACGGCTCGTAAGATTTTTAGTGTATTTTCCAGGAAAAATCAGCAACGCTTTTTTTTGGCCAATTTGGAGAAGATGGGATTACTCGGGAACGGCTCGTAGGTTTTTTAGTGTATTTTCCAGGAAAAATCAGCAACGCTTTTTTTTGGCCAATTTGGAGAAGGTGTGATTACTCGGGAACGGCTCGTAAGATTTTTAGTGTATTTTCCAGGAAAAATCAGCAACGCTTTTTTTTTGCCAATTTGGAGAAGGTGTGATTACTCGGGAACGGCTCATAAAATTTTTAATATATTTTCCAGGAAAAATCAGCAACGATTTTTTTTGCTAATTTGGAGAAGATGGGATTACTCCGGAACGGCTCGTAAGATTTTTAGTGTATTTTCCAGGAAAAATCAGCAACGCTTTTTTTTCTAATTTGGAGAAGATGGGATTACTCGGGAACGGCTCGTAGGATTTTTAGTGTAATTTCCAGGAAAAATCAGCAACGCTTTTTTTGGCCAATTTGGAGAAGATGGGATTACTCGGGAACGGCTCATAGGATTTTTAGTGTATTTTCCAGGAAAAATCAGCAACGCTTTTTTTGGCCAATTTGGAGAAGGTGTGATTACTCGGGAACGGCTCGTAAGATTTTTGATGTTTTTTCCAGGAAAAATCAGCAACGCTTTTTTTGGCCAATTTGGAGAAGGTGTGATTACTCGGGAACGGCTCGTAGGATTTTTAGTGTATTTTCCAGGAAAAATCAGCAACGCTTTTTTTGGCCAATTTGGAGAAGGTGTGATTACTCGGGAACGGCTCGTAGGTTTTTTAGTGTATTTTCCAGGAAAAATCAACAACGCTTTTTTTGGCCAATTTGGAGAAGGTGTGATTACTCGGGAACGGCTCGTAAGATTTTTGATGTTTTTTCCAGGAAAAATCAGCAACGCTTTTTTTGGCCAATTTGGAGAAGGTGTGATTACTCGGGAACGGCTCGTAAGATTTTTGATGTTTTTTCCAGGAAAAATCAGCAACGCTTTTTTTGGCCAATTTGGAGAAGGTGTGATTACTCGGGAACGGCTCGTAGGATTTTTAGTGTATTTTCCAGGAAAAATCAGCAACGCTTTTTTTGGCCAATTTGGAGAAGGTGTGATTACTCGGGAACGGCTCGTAGGATTTTTAGTGTATTTTCCAGGAAAAATCAGCAACGCTTTTTTTTGGCCAATTTGGAGAAGATGGGATTACTCGGGAACGGCTCATAAAATTTTTAGTGTATTTTCCAGGAAAAATCAGCAACGCTTTTTTTTGGCCAATTTGGAGAAGGTGTGATTACTCGGGAACGGCTCGTAGGATTTTTAGTGTAATTTCCAGGAAAAATCAACAACGCTTTTTTTTGCCAATTTGGAGAAGGTGTGATTACTCGGGAACGGCTCGTAGGATTTTTAGTGTATTTTCCAGGAAAAATGTGCAACGCTTTTTTTGGCCAATTTGGAGAAGGTGTGATTACTCGGGAACGGCTCGTAGGATTTTTAGTGTATTTTCCAGGAAAAATCAGCAACGCTTTTTTTGGCCAATTTGGATAAGGTGTGATTACTCGGGAACGGCTCGTAGGATTTTTGATGTTTTTTCCAGGAAAAATCAGCAACGCTTTTTTTGGCCAATTTGGAGATGGTGTGATTACTCGGGAACGGCTCGTAGGATTTTTAGTGTATTTTCCAGGAAAAATCAACAACGCTTTTTTTGGCCAATTTGGAGAAGATGGGATTACTCGGGAACGGCTCGTAGGTTTTTTAGTGTATTTTCCAGGAAAAATCAACAACGCTTTTTTTGGCCAATTTGGAGAAGGTGTGATTACTCGGGAACGGCTCGTAGGTTTTTTAGTGTATTTTCCAGGAAAAATCAGCAAAGCTTTTTTTTGGCCAATTTGGAGAAGGTGTGATTACTCGGGAACGGCTCGTAGGATTTTTAGTGTATTTTCCAGGAAAAATCAACAACGCTTTTTTTGGCCAATTTGGAGAAGGTGTGATTACTCGGAAACGGCTCGTAAGATTTTTAGTGTATTTTCCAGGAAAAATCAGCAACGCTTTTTTTGGCCAATTTGGAGAAGGTGTGATTACTCGGGAACGGCTCGTAAGATTTTTGATGTTTTTTCCAGGAAAAATCAGCAACGCTTTTTTTGGCCAATTTGGAGAAGGTGTGATTACTCGGGAACGGCTCGTAAGATTTTTAGTGTATTTTCCAGGAAAAATCAGCAACGCTTTTTTTTGGCCAATTTGGAGAAGGTGTGATTACTCGGGAACGGCTCGTAGGATTTTTAGTGTAATTTCCAGGAAAAATCAACAACGCTTTTTTTTGGCCAATTTGGAGAAGGTGTGATTACTCGGGAACGGCTCGTAGGTTTTTTAGTGTATTTTCCAGGAAAAATCAGCAAGGTTTTTTTTTTGCCAATTTGGAGAAGGTGTGATTACTCGGGAACGGCTCGTAAGATTTTTAGTGTATTTTCCAGGAAAAATCAACAACGCTTTTTTTGGCCAATTTGGATAAGGTGTGATTACTCGGGAACGGCTCGTAGGATTTTTAGTGTATTTTCCAGGAAAAATCAGCAACGCTTTTTTTTGGCCAATTTGGAGAAGGTGTGATTACTCGGGAACGGCTCGTAAGATTTTTGATGTTTTTTCCAGGAAAAATCAGCAACGCTTTTTTTTGGCCAATTTGGAGAAGGTGTGATTACTCGGGAACGGCTCGTAAGATTTTTAGTGTATTTTCCAGGAAAAATCAGCAACGCTTTTTTTGGCCAATTTGGAGAAGGTGTGATTACTCGGGAACGGCTCGTAGGATTTTTAGTGTATTTTCCAGGAAAAATCAGCAACGCTTTTTTTTGCCAATTTGGAGAAGGTGTGATTACTCGGGAACGGCTCGTAGGATTTTTAGTGTATTTTCAAGGAAAAATCAGCAACGCTTTTTTTGGCCAATTTGGAGAAGCTGTGATTACTCGGGAACGGCTCGTAGGATTTTTAGTGTATTTTCCAGGAAAAATCAACAACGCTTTTTTTGGCCAATTTGGAGAAGGTGTGATTACTCGGAAACGGCTCGTAAGATTTTTAGTGTATTTTCCAGGAAAAATCAGCAACGCTTTTTTTGGCCAATTTGGAGAAGGTGTGATTACTCGGGAACGGCTCGTAAGATTTTTGATGTTTTTTCCAGGAAAAATCAGCAACGCTTTTTTTGGCCAATTTGGAGAAGGTGTGATTACTCGGGAACGGCTCGTAGGATTTTTAGTGTATTTTCCAGGAAAAATCAGCAACGCTTTTTTTGGCCAATTTGGAGAAGGTGTGATTACTCGGGAACGGCTCGTAGGATTTTTAGTGTATTTTCCAGGAAAAATCAGCAACGCTTTTTTTTGGCCAATTTGGAGAAGATGGGATTACTCGGGAACGGCTCATAAAATTTTTAATATATTTTCCAGGAAAAATCAGCAACACTTTTTTTGGCCAATTTGGAGAAGGTG
This sequence comes from Lypha dubia, assembly GCA_947311025.1. NCBI lineage: Eukaryota > Metazoa > Arthropoda > Insecta > Diptera > Tachinidae > Lypha > Lypha dubia. Next base: position 108,647 of record CAMZJU010000049.1, read on the forward strand.
TGATTACTCGGGAATGGCTCGTAAGATTTTTAGTGTATTTTCCAGGAAAAGTCAGCAACGCTTTTTTTTGGCCAATTTGGAGAAGGTGTGATTACTCGGGAACGGCTCGTAAGATTTTTAGTGTATTTTCCAGGAAAAATCAGCAACGCTTTTTTTTGCCAATTTGGAGAAAGTGTGATTACTCCGGAACGGCTCGTAAGATTTTTAGTGTATTTTCCAGGAAAAATGTGCAACGCTTTTTTTTGCCAATTTGGAGAAGGTGTGATTACTCGGGAACGGCTCGTAGGATTTTAAGTGTATTTTCCAGGAAAAATTAGCAACGGTTTTTTTTTGCCAATTTGGAGAAGGTGTGATTACTCGGGAACTGCTCGTAGGATTTTTAGTGTATTTTCCAGGAAAAATCAGCAACGCTTTTTTTTCTAATTTGGAGAAGGTGTGATTACTCGGGAACGGCTCGTAGGATTTTAAGTGTAATTTCCAGGAAAAATCAGCAACGCTTTTTTTTGGCCAATTTGGAGAAGATGGGATTACTCGGGAACGGCTCGTAAGATTTTTGATGTTTTTTCCAGGAAAAATCAGCAACGCTTTTTTTGGCCAATTTGGAGAAGGTGTGATTAGTCGGGAACGGCTCGTAGGATTTTTAGTGTATTTTCCAGGAAAAATCAGCAACGCTTTTTTTTGCCAATTTGGAGAAAGTGTGATTACTCGGGAACTGCTCGTAAGATTTTTAGTGTATTTTCCAGGAAAAATCAGCAACGCTTTTTTTTTGGCCAATTTGGAGAAGATGGGATTACTCGGGAACGGCTCGTAGGTTTTTTAGTGTATTTTCCAGGAAAAATCAGCAACGCTTTTTTTTGGCCAATTTGGAGAAGGTGTGATTACTCGGGAACGGCTCGTAAGATTTTTAGTGTATTTTCCAGGAAAAATCAGCAACGCTTTTTTTTTGCCAATTTGGAGAAGGTGTGATTACTCGGGAACGGCTCATAAAATTTTTAATATATTTTCCAGGAAAAATCAGCAACGATTTTTTTTGCTAATTTGGAGAAGATGGGATTACTCCGGAACGGCTCGTAAGATTTTTAGTGTATTTTCCAGGAAAAATCAGCAACGCTTTTTTTTCTAATTTGGAGAAGATGGGATTACTCGGGAACGGCTCGTAGGATTTTTAGTGTAATTTCCAGGAAAAATCAGCAACGCTTTTTTTGGCCAATTTGGAGAAGATGGGATTACTCGGGAACGGCTCATAGGATTTTTAGTGTATTTTCCAGGAAAAATCAGCAACGCTTTTTTTGGCCAATTTGGAGAAGGTGTGATTACTCGGGAACGGCTCGTAAGATTTTTGATGTTTTTTCCAGGAAAAATCAGCAACGCTTTTTTTGGCCAATTTGGAGAAGGTGTGATTACTCGGGAACGGCTCGTAGGATTTTTAGTGTATTTTCCAGGAAAAATCAGCAACGCTTTTTTTGGCCAATTTGGAGAAGGTGTGATTACTCGGGAACGGCTCGTAGGTTTTTTAGTGTATTTTCCAGGAAAAATCAACAACGCTTTTTTTGGCCAATTTGGAGAAGGTGTGATTACTCGGGAACGGCTCGTAAGATTTTTGATGTTTTTTCCAGGAAAAATCAGCAACGCTTTTTTTGGCCAATTTGGAGAAGGTGTGATTACTCGGGAACGGCTCGTAAGATTTTTGATGTTTTTTCCAGGAAAAATCAGCAACGCTTTTTTTGGCCAATTTGGAGAAGGTGTGATTACTCGGGAACGGCTCGTAGGATTTTTAGTGTATTTTCCAGGAAAAATCAGCAACGCTTTTTTTGGCCAATTTGGAGAAGGTGTGATTACTCGGGAACGGCTCGTAGGATTTTTAGTGTATTTTCCAGGAAAAATCAGCAACGCTTTTTTTTGGCCAATTTGGAGAAGATGGGATTACTCGGGAACGGCTCATAAAATTTTTAGTGTATTTTCCAGGAAAAATCAGCAACGCTTTTTTTTGGCCAATTTGGAGAAGGTGTGATTACTCGGGAACGGCTCGTAGGATTTTTAGTGTAATTTCCAGGAAAAATCAACAACGCTTTTTTTTGCCAATTTGGAGAAGGTGTGATTACTCGGGAACGGCTCGTAGGATTTTTAGTGTATTTTCCAGGAAAAATGTGCAACGCTTTTTTTGGCCAATTTGGAGAAGGTGTGATTACTCGGGAACGGCTCGTAGGATTTTTAGTGTATTTTCCAGGAAAAATCAGCAACGCTTTTTTTGGCCAATTTGGATAAGGTGTGATTACTCGGGAACGGCTCGTAGGATTTTTGATGTTTTTTCCAGGAAAAATCAGCAACGCTTTTTTTGGCCAATTTGGAGATGGTGTGATTACTCGGGAACGGCTCGTATGATTTTTAGTGTATTTTCCAGGAAAAATCAACAACGCTTTTTTTGGCCAATTTGGAGAAGATGGGATTACTCGGGAACGGCTCGTAGGTTTTTTAGTGTATTTTCCAGGAAAAATCAACAACGCTTTTTTTGGCCAATTTGGAGAAGGTGTGATTACTCGGGAACGGCTCGTAGGTTTTTTAGTGTATTTTCCAGGAAAAATCAGCAAAGCTTTTTTTTGGCCAATTTGGAGAAGGTGTGATTACTCGGGAACGGCTCGTAGGATTTTTAGTGTATTTTCCAGGAAAAATCAACAACGCTTTTTTTGGCCAATTTGGAGAAGGTGTGATTACTCGGAAACGGCTCGTAAGATTTTTAGTGTATTTTCCAGGAAAAATCAGCAACGCTTTTTTTGGCCAATTTGGAGAAGGTGTGATTACTCGGGAACGGCTCGTAAGATTTTTGATGTTTTTTCCAGGAAAAATCAGCAACGCTTTTTTTGGCCAATTTGGAGAAGGTGTGATTACTCGGGAACGGCTCGTAAGATTTTTAGTGTATTTTCCAGGAAAAATCAGCAACGCTTTTTTTTGGCCAATTTGGAGAAGGTGTGATTACTCGGGAACGGCTCGTAGGATTTTTAGTGTAATTTCCAGGAAAAATCAACAACGCTTTTTTTTGGCCAATTTGGAGAAGGTGTGATTACTCGGGAACGGCTCGTAGGTTTTTTAGTGTATTTTCCAGGAAAAATCAGCAAGGTTTTTTTTTTGCCAATTTGGAGAAGGTGTGATTACTCGGGAACGGCTCGTAAGATTTTTAGTGTATTTTCCAGGAAAAATCAACAACGCTTTTTTTGGCCAATTTGGATAAGGTGTGATTACTCGGGAACGGCTCGTAGGATTTTTAGTGTATTTTCCAGGAAAAATCAGCAACGCTTTTTTTTGGCCAATTTGGAGAAGGAGTGATTACTCGGGAACGGCTCGTAAGATTTTTGATGTTTTTTCCAGGAAAAATCAGCAACGCTTTTTTTTGGCCAATTTGGAGAAGGTGTGATTACTCGGGAACGGCTCGTAAGATTTTTAGTGTATTTTCCAGGAAAAATCAGCAACGCTTTTTTTGGCCAATTTGGAGAAGGTGTGATTACTCGGGAACGGCTCGTAGGATTTTTAGTGTATTTTCCAGGAAAAATCAGCAACGCTTTTTTTTGCCAATTTGGAGAAGGTGTGATTACTCGGGAACGGCTCGTAGGATTTTTAGTGTATTTTCAAGGAAAAATCAGCAACGCTTTTTTTGGCCAATTTGGAGAAGCTGTGATTACTCGGGAACGGCTCGTAGGATTTTTAGTGTATTTTCCAGGAAAAATCAGCAACGCTTTTTTTGGCCAATTTGGAGAAGATGGGATTACTCGGGAACTGCTCGTAGGATTTTTAGTGTATTTTCCAGGAAAAATCAACAACGCTTTTTTTTCTAATTTGGAGAAGATGGGATTACTCGGGAACGGCTCGTAAGATTTTTAGTGTATTTTCCAGGAAAAATCAGCAACGCTTTTTTTGGCCAATTTGGAGAAGGTGTGATTACTCGGCAACGGCTCGTAAGATTTTTAGTGTATTTTCCAGGAAAAATCAGCAACGCTTTTTTTTTGGCCAATTTGGAGAAGGTGTGATTACTCGGGAACGGCTCGTAGGATTTTTAGTGTAATTTCCAGGAAAAATCAACAACGCTTTTTTTTGGCCAATTTGGAGAAGGTGTGATTACTCGGGAACGGCTCGTAGGTTTTTTAGTGTATTTTCCAGGAAAAATCAGCAAGGTTTTTTTTTGGCCAATTTGGAGAAGGTGTGATTACTCGGGAACGGCTCGTAGGATTTTTAGTGTAATTTCCAGGAAAAATCAGCAACGCTTTTTTTTCTAATTTGGAGAAGGTGTGATTACTCGGGAACGGCTCGTAAGATTTTTAGTGTATTTTCCAGGAAAAATCAGCAACGCTTTTTTTGGCCAATTTGGAGAAGGTGTGATTACTCGGGAACGGCTCGTAGGTTTTTTAGTGTATTTTCCAGGAAAAATCAGCAACGCTTTTTTTTGGCCAATTTGGAGAAGGTGTGATTACTCGGAAACGGCTCGTAAGATTTTTAGTGTATTTTCCAGGAAAAATCAGCAACGCTTTTTTTGGCCAATTTGGAGAAGGTGTGATTACTCGGGAACGGCTCGTAAGATTTTTAGTGTATTTTCCAGGAAAAATCAGCAACGTTTGTTTTTGTCCAATTTGGAGAAGATGGGATTACTCGGGAACGGCTCGTAAGATTTTTAGTGTATTTTCCAGGAAAAATCAACAACGCTTTTTTTTGCCAATTTGGAGAAGGTGTGATTACTCGGGAACGGCTCGTAAGATTTTTGATGTTTTTTCCAGGAAAAATCAGCAACGCTTTTTTTGGCCAATTTGGAGAAGGTGTGATTACTCGGGAACGGCTCGTAAGATTTTTAGTGTATTTTCCAGGAAAAATCAGCAACGCTTTTTTTGGCCAATTTGGAGAAGATGGGATTACTCGGGAACGGCTCGTAGGTTTTTTAGTGTATTTTCCAGGAAAAATCAGCAACGCTTTTTTTGGCCAATTTGGAGAAGGTGTGATTACTCGGGAACGGCTCGTAAGATTTTTGATGTTTTTTCCAGGAAAAATCAGCAACGCTTTTTTTGGCCAATTTGGAGAAGGTGTGATTACTCGGGAACGGCTCGTAGGATTTTTAGTGTATTTTCCAGGAAAAATCAGCAACGCTTTTTTTGGCCAATTTGGAGAAGGTGTGATTACTCGGGAACGGCTCGTAGGATTTTTAGTGTATTTTCCAGGAAAAATCAGCAACGCTTTTTTTTCTAATTTGGAGAAGATGGGATTACTCGGGAACGGCTCGTAAGATTTTTAGTGTATTTTCCAGGAAAAATCAACAACGCTTTTTTTGGCCAATTTGGAGAAGCTGTGATTACTCGGGAACGGCTCGTAGGATTTTTAGTGTATTTTCCAGGAAAAATCAACAACGCTTTTTTTTCTAATTTGGAGAAGATGGGATTACTCGGGAACGGCTCGTAGGTTTTTTAGTGTATTTTCCAGGAAAAATCAGCAACGCTTTTTTTGGCCAATTTGGAGAAGGTGTGATTACTCGGGAACGGCTCGTAAGATTTTTGATGTTTTTTCCAGGAAAAATCAGCAACGCTTTTTTTTGGCCAATTTGGAGATGGTGTGATTACTCGGGAACGGCTCGTAGGATTTTTAGTGTATTTTCCAGGAAAAATCAACAACGCTTTTTTTTGGTAATTTGGAGAAGGTGTGATTACTCGGGAATGGCTCGTAGGATTTTTAGTGTATTTTCCAGGAAAAATCAACAACGCTTTTTTTTGCCAATTTGGAGAAGGTGTGATTACTCGGGAACGGCTCGTAGGATTTTTAGTGTATTTTCCAGGAAAAATCAGCAACGCTTTTTTTTCTAATTTGGAGAAGATGGGATTACTCGGGAACGGCTCGTAGGTTTTTTAGTGTATTTTCCAGGAAAAATCAGCAACGCTTTTTTTTCTAATTTGGAGAAGATGGGATTACTCGGGAACGGCTCGTAGGATTTTTAGTGTATTTTCCAGGAAAAATCAGCAACGCTTTTTTTGGCCAATTTGGAGAAGGTGTGATTACTCGGGAACGGCTCGTAGGTTTTTTATTGTATTTTCCAGGAAAAATCAGCAACGCTTTTTTTTTGCCAATTTGGAGAAGGTGTGATTACTCGGGAACTGCTCGTAGGATTTTTAGTGTATTTTCCAGGAAAAATCAACAACGCTTTTTTTGGCCAATTTGGAGAAGCTGTGATTACTCGGGAACGGCTCGTAGGATTTTTAGTGTATTTTCCAGGAAAAATCAGCAACGCTTTTTTTTGCCAATTTGGAGAAAGTGTGATTACTCGGGAACGGCTCGTAAGATTTTTAGTGTATTTTCCAGGAAAAATCAGCAACGCTTTTTTTTGGCCAATTTGGAGAAGATGGGATTACTCGGGAACGGCTCGTAGGTTTTTTAGTGTATTTTCCAGGAAAAATGTGCAACGCTTTTTTTGGCCAATTTGGAGAAGGTGTGATTACTCGGGAACGGCTCGTAGGATTTTTAGTGTATTTTCCAGGAAAAATCAGCAACGCTTTTTTTGGCCAATTTGGAGAAGATGGGATTACTCGGGAACTGCTCGTAGGATTTTTAGTGTATTTTCCAGGAAAAATCAGCAACGCTTTTTTTTCTAATTTGGAGAAGGTGTGATTACTCGGGAACGGCTCGTAGGTTTTTTAGTGTATTTTCCAGGAAAAATCAGCAACGCTTTTTTTTGGCCAATTTGGAGAAGGTGTGATTACTCGGGAACTGCTCGTAGGATTTTTAGTGTAATTTCCAGGAAAAATCAACAACGCTTTTTTTTGGCCAATTTGGAGAAGGTGTGATTACTCGGGAACGGCTCGTAGGATTTTTAGTGTAATTTCCAGGAAAAATCAGCAACACTTTTTTTGGCCAATTTGGAGAAGATGGGATTACTCGGGAACGGCTCGTAGGTTTTTTAGTGTATTTTCCAGGAAAAATCAGCAACGCTTTTTTTGGCCAATTTGGAGAAGGTGTGATTACTCGGGAACGGCTCGTAAGATTTTTAGTGTATTTTCCAGGAAAAATCAGCAACGCTTTTTTTTTGCCAATTTGGAGAAGGTGTGATTACTCGGGAACGGCTCGTAAGATTTTTGATGTTTTTCCAGGAAAAATCAGCAACGCTTTTTTTGGCCAATTTGGAGAAGGTGTGATTACTCGGGAACGGCTCGTAGGATTTTTGATGTTTTTTCCAGGAAAAATCAGCAACGCTTTTTTTGGCCAATTTGGAGATGGTGTGATTACTCGGGAACGGCTCGTAGGATTTTTAGTGTATTTTCCAGGAAAAATCAACAACGCTTTTTTTGGCCAATTTGGAGAAGATGGGATTACTCGGGAACGGCTCGTAGGTTTTTTAGTGTTTTTTCCAGGAAAAATCAGCAACGCTTTTTTTGGCCAATTTGGAGAAGGTGTGATTACTCGGGAACGGCTCGTAAGATTTTTGATGTTTTTTCCAGGAAAAATCAGCAACGCTTTTTTTTTGGCCAATTTGGAGAAGCTGTGATTACTCGGGAACGGCTCGTAGGTTTTTTAGTGTATTTTCCAGGAAAAATCAGCAAGGTTTTTTTTTGGCCAATTTGGAGAAGGTGTGATTACTCGGGAACGGCTCGTAGGTTTTTTAGTGTATTTTTCAGGAAAAATCAGCAACGCTTTTTTTTGGCCAATTTGGAGAAGATGGGATTACTCGGGAACTGCTCGTAGGATTTTTAGTGTATTTTCCAGGAAAAATCAACAACGCTTTTTTTGGCCAATTTGGAGAAGCTGTGATTACTCGGGAACGGCTCGTAGGTTTTTTAGTGTATTTTCCAGGAAAAATCAGCAACGCTTTTTTTTTGCCAATTTGGAGAAGGTGTGATTACTCGGGAACGGCTCGTAGGATTTTTAGTGTATTTTCCAGGAAAAATCAACAACGCTTTTTTTGGCCAATTTGGAGAAGGTGTGATTACTCGGAAACGGCTCGTAAGATTTTTAGTGTATTTTCCAGGAAAAATCAGCAACGCTTTTTTTGGCCAATTTGGAGAAGGTGTGATTACTCGGGAACGGCTCGTTAGATTTTTAGTGTATTTTCCAGGAAAGATCAGCAACGTTTTTTTTTTGCCAATTTGGAGAAGATGGGATTACTCGGGAACGGCTCGTAAGATTTTTAGTGTATTTTCCAGGAAAAATCAACAACGCTTTTTTTTGCCAATTTGGAGAAGGTGTGATTACTCGGGAACGGCTCGTAAGATTTTTGATGTTTTTTCCAGGAAAAATCAGCAACGCTTTTTTTGGCCAATTTGGAGAAGATGGGATTACTCGAGAACGGCTCGTAGGTTTTTTAGTGTTTTTTCCAGTAAAAATCAGCAACGCTTTTTTTGGCCAATTTGGAGAAGGTGTGATTACTCGGGAACGGCTCGTAAGATTTTTGATGTTTTTTCCAGGAAAAATCAGCAACGCTTTTTTTTTGGCCAATTTGGAGAAGCTGTGATTACTCGGGAACGGCTCGTAGGTTTTTTAGTGTATTTTCCAGGAAAAATCAGCAAGGTTTTTTTTTGGCCAATTTGGAGAAGGTGTGATTACTCGGGAACGGCTCGTAGGTTTTTTAGTGTATTTTTCAGGAAAAATCAGCAACGCTTTTTTTGGCCAATTTGGAGAAGATGGGATTACTCGGGAACTGCTCGTAGGATTTTTAGTGTATTTTCCAGGAAAAATCAACAACGCTTTTTTTGGCCAATTTGGAGAAGCTGTGATTACTCGGGAACGGCTCGTAGGTTTTTTAGTGTATTTTCCAGGAAAAATCAGCAACGCTTTTTTTTGGCCAATTTGGAGAAGGTGTGATTACTCGGGAACGGCTCGTAGGATTTTTAGTGTATTTTCCAGGAAAAATCAACAACGCTTTTTTTGGCCAATTTGGAGAAGGTGTGATTACTCGGAAACGGCTCGTAAGATTTTTAGTGTATTTTCCAGGAAAAATCAGCAACGCTTTTTTTGGCCAATTTGGAGAAGGTGTGATTACTCGGGAACGGCTCGTTAGATTTTTAGTGTATTTTCCAGGAAAGATCAGCAACGTTTTTTTTTGGCCAATTTGGAGAAGATGGGATTACTCGGGAACGGCTCGTAAGATTTTTAGTGTATTTTCCAGGAAAAATCAACAACGCTTTTTTTTGCCAATTTGGAGAAGGTGTGATTACTCGGGAACGGCTCGTAAGATTTTTGATGTTTTTTCCAGGAAAAATCAGCAACGCTTTTTTTGGCCAATTTGGAGAAGGTGTGATTACTCGGGAACGGCTCGTAAGATTTTTAGTGTATTTTCCAGGAAAAATCAGCAACGCTTTTTTTGGCCAATTTGGAGAAGGTGTGATTACTCGGGAACGGCTCGTAGGTTTTTTAGTGTATTTTCCAGGAAAAATCAGCAAGGTTTTTTTTTTGCCAATTTGGAGAAGGTGTGATTACTCGGGAACGGCTCGTAGGTTTTTTTATGTATTTTCCAGGAAAAATCAGCAACGCTTTTTTTTGGCCAATTTGGAGAAGGTGTGATTACTCGGGAACTGCTCGTAGGATTTTTAGTGTATTTTCCAGGAAAAATCAGCAACGCTTTTTTTGGCCAATTTGGAGAAGATGGGATTACTCGGGAACGGCTCGTAGGTTTTTTAGTGTATTTTCCAGGAAAAATCAACAAAGCTTTTTTTGGCCAATTTGGAGAAGGTGTGATTACTCGGGAACGGCTCGTAGGATTTTTAGTGTATTTTCCAGGAAAAATCAGCAACGCTTTTTTTTGGCCAATTTGGAGAAGATGGGATTACTCGGGAACGGCTCGTAGGATTTTTGATGTTTTTTCCAGGAAAAATCAGCAACGCTTTTTTTTGGCCAATTTGGAGAAGATGGGATTACTCGGGAACGGCTCGTAGGTTTTTTAGTGTATTTTCCAGGAAAAATCAGCAACGCTTTTTTTTGGCCAATTTGGAGAAGGTGTGATTTTTCGGGAACGGCTCGTAAGATTTTTGATGTTTTTTCCAGGAAAAATCAGCAACGCTTTTTTTGGCCAATTTGGAGAAGGTGTGATTACTCGGGAACGGCTCGTAAGATTTTTAGTGTATTTTCCAGGAAAAATCAGCAACGCTTTTTTTGGCCAATTTGGAGAAGGTGTGATTACTCGGGAACGGCTCGTAGGTTTTTTAGTGTATTTTCCAGGAAAAATCAGCAACGCTTTTTTTTGGCCAATTTGGAGAAGGTGTGATTACTCGGAAACGGCTCGTAGGATTTTTAGTGTATTTTCCAGGAAAAATCAACAACGCTTTTTTTGGCCAATTTGGAGAAGCTGTGATTACTCGGGAACGGCTCGTAGGTTTTTTAGTGTATTTTCCAGGAAAAATCAGCAAGGTTTTTTTTTTTGGCCAATTTGGAGAAGGTGTGATTACTCGGGAACGGCTCGTAGGTTTTTTAGTGTATTTTCCAGGAAAAATCAGCAACGCTTTTTTTTTGGCCAATTTGGAGAAGGTGTGATTACTCGGGAACGGCTCGTAGGATTTTTAGTGTATTTTCCAGGAAAAATCAACAACGCTTTTTTTGGCCAATTTGGAGAAGGTGTGATTACTCGGAAACGGCTCGTAAGATTTTTAGTGTATTTTCCAGGAAAAATCAGCAACGCTTTTTTTTGGCCAATTTGGAGAAGGTGTGATTACTCGGGAACGGCTCGTAAGATTTTTAGTGTATTTTCCAGGAAAAATCAGCAACGTTTTTTTTGGCCAATTTGGAGAAGATGGGATTACTCGGGAACGGCTCGTAAGATTTTTAGTGTATTTTCCAGGAAAAATCAACAACGCTTTTTTTTGCCAATTTGGAGAAGGTGTGATTACTCGGGAACGGCTCGTAAGATTTTTGATGTTTTTTCCAGGAAAAATCAGCAACGCTTTTTTTGGCCAATTTGGAGAAGGTGTGATTACTCGGGAACGGCTCGTAAGATTTTTAGTGTATTTTCCAGGAAAAATCAGCAACGTTTTTTTTTGGCCAATTTGGAGAAGATGGGATTACTCGGGAACGGCTCGTAGGTTTTTTAGTGTATTTTCCAGGAAAAATCAGCAACGCTTTTTTTTGGCCAATTTGGAGAAGATGGGATTACTCGGGAACGGCTCGTAAGATTTTTGATGTTTTTTCCAGGAAAAATCAGCAACGCTTTTTTTGGCCAATTTGGAGATGGTGTGATTACTCGGGAACGGCTCGTAGGATTTTTAGTGTATTTTCCAGGAAAAATCAACAACGCTTTTTTTGGCCAATTTGGAGAAGGTGTGATTACTCGGGAACGGCTCGTAGGTTTTTTAGTGTATTTTCCAGGAAAAATCAGCAACGCTTTTTTTTGGCCAATTTGGAGAAGGTGTGATTACTCGGGAACGGCTCGTAGGTTTTTTAGTGTATTTTCCAGGAAAAATCAGCAAGGTTTTTTTTTGGCCAATTTGGAGAAGGTGTGATTACTCGGGAACGGCTCGTAGGTTTTTTAGTGTATTTTTCAGGAAAAATCAGCAACGCTTTTTTTTTGGCCAATTTGGAGAAGATGGGATTACTCGGGAACTGCTCGTAGGATTTTTAGTGTATTTTCCAGGAAAAATCAGCAACGCTTTTTTTTGGCCAATTTGGAGAAGGTGTGATTACTCGGGAACGGCTCGTAGGATTTTTAGTGTATTTTCCAGGAAAAATCAACAACGCTTTTTTTGGCCAATTTGGAGAAGGTGTGATTACTCGGGAACGGCTCGTAGGTTTTTTAGTGTATTTTCCAGGAAAAATCAGCAACGCTTTTTTTTGGCCAATTTGGAGAAGGTGTGATTACTCGGGAACGGCTCGTAGGATTTTTAGTGTATTTTTCAGGAAAAATCAGCAACGCTTTTTTTGGCCAATTTGGAGAAGGTGTGATTACTCGGAAACGGCTCGTAGGATTTTTAGTGTATTTTCCAGGAAAAATCAGCAACGCTTTTTTTGGCCAATTTGGAGAAGGTGTGATTACTCGGGAACGGCTCGTAAGATTTTTAGTGTATTTTCCAGGAAAAATCAGCAACGTTTTTTTTTGGCCAATTTGGAGAAGATGTGATTACTCGGGAACGGCTCGTAAGATTTTTAGTGTTTTTTCCAGGAAAAATCAGCAACGCTTTTTTTTGCCAATTTGGAGAAGGTGTGATTACTCGGGAACGGCTCGTAGGTTTTTTAGTGTATTTTCCAGGAAAAATCAACAACGCTTTTTTTGGCCAATTTGGAGAAGGTGTGATTACTCGGGAACGGCTCGTAGGATTTTTGATGTTTTTTCCAGGAAAAATCAGCAACGTTTTTTTTTGGCCAATTTGGAGAAGATGGGATTACTCGGGAACGGCTCGTAGGATTTTTAGTGTATTTTCCAGGAAAAATCAGCAACGCTTTTTTTTGGCCAATTTGGAGAAGGTGTGATTACTCGGGAACGGCTCGTAAGATTTTTGATGTTTTTTCCAGGAAAAATCAGCAACGCTTTTTTTGGCCAATTTGGAGAAGGTGTGATTACTCGGGAACGGCTCGTAAGATTTTTGATGTTTTTTCCAGGAAAAATCAGCAACGCTTTTTTTGGCCAATTTGGAGAAGGTGTGATTACTCGGGAACGGCTCGTAGGATTTTTAGTGTATTTTCCAGGAAAAATCAGCAACGCTTTTTTTGGCCAATTCGGAGAAGGTGTGATTACTCGGGAACGGCTCGTAGGATTTTTAGTGTATTTTCCAGGAAAAATCAGCAACGCTTTTTTTTGGCCAATTTGGAGAAGGTGTGATTACTCGGGAACGGCTCGTAAGATTTTTGATGTTTTTTCCAGGAAAAATCAGCAACGCTTTTTTTGACCAATTTGGAGAAGGTGTGATTACTCGGGAACGGCTCGTAAGATTTTTGATGTTTTTTCCAGGAAAAATCAGCAACGCTTTTTTTGGCCAATTTGGAGAAGGTGTGATTACTCGGGAACGGCTCGTAGGATTTTTAGTGTATTTTCCAGGAAAAATCAGCAACGCTTTTTTTGGCCAATTTGGAGAAGGTGTGATTACTCGGGAACGGCTCGTAAGATTTTTGATGTTTTTTCCAGGAAAAATCAGCAACGCTTTTTTTGGCCAATTTGGAGAAGGTGTGATTACTCGGGAACGGCTCGTAGGATTTTTAGTGTATTTTCCAGGAAAAATCAGGAACGCTTTTTTTGGCCAATTTGGAGAAGGTGTGATTACTCGGGAACGGCTCGTAGGTTTTTTAGTGTATTTTCCAGGAAAAATCAGCAACGCTTTTTTTTGGCCAATTTGGAGAAGGTGTGATTACTCGGGAACGGCTCGTAAGATTTTTGATGTTTTTTCCAGGAAAAATCAGCAACGCTTTTTTTGGGCAATTTGGAGATGGTGTGATTACTCGGGAACGGCTCGTAGGATTTTTAGTGTATTTTCCAGGAAAAATCAACAACGCTTTTTTTGGCCAATTTGGAGAAGATGGGATTACTCGGGAACGGCTCGTAGGTTTTTTAGTGTATTTTCCAGGAAAAATCAGCAACGCTTTTTTTGGCCAATTTGGAGAAGGTGTGATTACTCGGGAACGGCTCGTAGGATTTTTAGTGTATTTTCCAGGAAAAATCAGCAACGCTTTTTTTTGGCCAATTTGGAGAAGGTGTGATTACTCGGGAACGGCTCGTAAGATTTTTGATGTTTTTTCCAGGAAAAATCAGCAACGCTTTTTTTGGCCAATTTGGAGAAGGTGTGATTACTCGGGAACGGCTCGTAGGATTTTTAGTGTATTTTCCAGGAAAAATCAGCAACGCTTTTTTTGGCCAATTTGGAGAAGGTGTGATTACTCGGGAACGGCTCGTAAGATTTTTGATGTTTTTTCCAGGAAAAATCAAGAACGCTTTTTTTGGCCAATTTGGAGAAGATGGGATTACTCGGGAACGGCTCGTAGGTTTTTTAGTGTATTTTCCAGGAAAAATCAACAACGCTTTTTTTGGCCAATTTGGAGAAGGTGTGATTACTCGGGAACGGCTCGTAGGATTTTTAGTGTATTTTCCAGGAAAAATCAGCAACGCTTTTTTTGGCCAATTCGGAGAAGGTGTGATTACTCGGGAACGGCTCGTAAGATTTTTAGTGTATTTTCCAGGAAAAATCAGCAACGCTTTTTTTGGCCAATTCGGAGAAGGTGTGATTACTCGGGAACGGCTCGTAAGATTTTTGATGTTTTTTCCAGGAAAAATCAGCAACGCTTTTTTTGGCCAATTTGGAGAAGGTGTGATTACTCGGGAACGGCTCGTAGGATTTTTAGTGTATTTTCCAGGAAAAATCAGCAACGCTTTTTTTGGCCAATTTGGAGAAGGTGTGATTACTCGGGAACGGCTCGTAAGATTTTTGATGTTTTTTCCAGGAAAAATCAGCAACGCTTTTTTTGGCCAATTTGGAGAAGGTGTGATTACTCGGGAACGGCTCGTAAGATTTTTGATGTTTTTTCCAGGAAAAATCAGCAACGCTTTTTTTGGCCAATTTGGAGAAGGTGTGATTACTCGGGAACGGCTCGTAAGATTTTTGATGTTTTTTCCAGGAAAAATCAGCAACGCTTTTTTTGGCCAATTTGGAGAAGGTGTGATTACTCGGGAACGGCTCGTAGGATTTTTAGTGTATTTTCCAGGAAAAATCAGCAACGCTTTTTTTGGCCAATTCGGAGAAGGTGTGATTACTCGGGAACGGCTCGTAAGATTTTTAGTGTATTTTCCAGGAAAAATCAGCAACGCTTTTTTTGGCCAATTCGGAGAAGGTGTGATTACTCGGGAACGGCTCGTAAGATTTTTGATGTTTTTTCCAGGAAAAATCAGCAACGCTTTTTTTGGCCAATTCGGAGAAGGTGTGATTACTCGGGAACGGCTCGTAAGATTTTTAGTGTATTTTCCAGGAAAAATCAGCAACGCTTTTTTTGGCCAATTCGGAGAAGGTGTGATTACTCGGGAACGGCTCGTAAGATTTTTGATGTTTTTTCCAGGAAAAATCAGCAACGCTTTTTTTGGCCAATTTGGAGAAGGTGTGATTACTCGGGAACGGCTCGTAGGATTTTTAGTGTATTTTCCAGGAAAAATCAGCAACGCTTTTTTTGGCCAATTCGGAGAAGGTGTGATTACTCGGGAACGGCTCGTAGGATTTTTAGTGTATTTTCCAGGAAAAATCAGCAACGCTTTTTTTTGGCCAATTTGGAGAAGGTGTGATTACTCGGGAACGGCTCGTAAGATTTTTGATGTTTTTTCCAGGAAAAATCAGCAACGCTTTTTTTGGCCAATTTGGAGAAGGTGTGATTACTCGGGAACGGCTCGTAAGATTTTTGATGTTTTTTCCAGGAAAAATCAGCAACGCTTTTTTTGGCCAATTTGGAGAAGGTGTGATTACTCGGGAACGGCTCGTAGGATTTTTAGTGTATTTTCCAGGAAAAATCAGCAACGCTTTTTTTGGCCAATTTGGAGAAGGTGTGATTACTCGGGAACGGCTCGTAAGATTTTTGATGTTTTTTCCAGGAAAAATCAGCAACGCTTTTTTTGGCCAATTTGGAGAAGGTGTGATTACTCGGGAACGGCTCGTAGGATTTTTAGTGTATTTTCCAGGAAAAATCAGGAACGCTTTTTTTGGCCAATTTGGAGAAGGTGTGATTACTCGGGAACGGCTCGTAGGTTTTTTAGTGTATTTTCCAGGAAAAATCAGCAACGCTTTTTTTTTGGCCAATTTGGAGAAGGTGTGATTACTCGGGAACGGCTCGTAAGATTTTTGATGTTTTTTCCAGGAAAAATCAGCAACGCTTTTTTTGGCCAATTTGGAGATGGTGTGATTACTCGGGAACGGCTCGTAGGATTTTTAGTGTATTTTCCAGGAAAAATCAACAACGCTTTTTTTTGCCAATTTGGAGAAGGTGTGATTACTCGGGAACGGCTCGTAGGATTTTTAGTGTATTTTCCAGAAAAAATCAGCAACGCTTTTTTTTGGCCAATTTGGAGAAGATGGGATTACTCGGGAACGGCTCGTAGGATTTTTAGTGTATTTTCCAGGAAAAATCAGCAACGCTTTTTTTTGCCAATTTGGAGAAGGTGTGATTACTCGGGAACTGCTCGTAGGATTTTTAGTGTATTTTCCAGGAAAAATCAGCAACGCTTTTTTTTTGCCAATTTGGAGAAGGTGTGATTACTCGGGAACGGCTCATAAAATTTTTAATATATTTTCCAGGAAAAATCAGCAACGCTTTTTTTTGCTAATTTGGAGAAGATGGGATTACTCCGGAACGGCTCGTAAGATTTTTAGTGTATTTTCCAGGAAAAATGTGCAACGCTTTTTTTGGCCAATTTGGAGAAGGTGTGATTACTCGGGAACGGCTCGTAGGATTTTTAGTGTATTTTCCAGGAAAAATCAGCAATGCTTTTTTTGGCCAATTTGGAGAAGATGGGATTACTCGGGAACTGCTCGTAGGATTTTTAGTGTATTTTCCAGGAAAAATCAGCAACGCTTTTTTTTGCCAATTTGGAGAAGGTGTGATTACTCGGGAACTGCTCGTAGGATTTTTAGTGTATTTTCCAGGAAAAATCAGCAACGCTTTTTTTGGCCAATTTGGAGAAGGTGTGATTACTCGGGAACGGCTCGTAGGATTTTTAGTGTATTTTCCAGGAAAAATCAGCAACGCTTTTTTTGGCCAATTTGGAGAAGGTGTGATTACTCGGGAACGGCTCGTAAGATTTTTGATGTTTTTTCCAGGAAAAATCAGCAACGCTTTTTTTGGCCAATTTGGAGAAGGTGTGATTACTCGGGAACGGCTCGTAGGATTTTTAGTGTATTTTCCAGGAAAAATCAGGAACGCTTTTTTTGGCCAATTTGGAGAAGGTGTGATTACTCGGGAACGGCTCGTAGGTTTTTTAGTGTATTTTCCAGGAAAAATCAGCAACGCTTTTTTTTGGCCAATTTGGAGAAGGTGTGATTACTCGGGAACGGCTCGTAAGATTTTTGATGTTTTTTCCAGGAAAAATCAGCAACGCTTTTTTTGGCCAATTTGGAGATGGTGTGATTACTCGGGAACGGCTCGTAGGATTTTTAGTGTATTTTCCAGGAAAAATCAACAACGCTTTTTTTTGCCAATTTGGAGAAAGTGTGATTACTCGGGAACGGCTCGTAGGATTTTTAGTGTATTTTCCAGGAAAAATCAGCAACGCTTTTTTTTGGCCAATTTGGAGAAGATGGGATTACTCGGGAACGGCTCGTAGGATTTTTAGTGTATTTTCCAGGAAAAATCAGCAACGCTTTTTTTTGCCAATTTGGAGAAGGTGTGATTACTCGGGAACTGCTCGTAGGATTTTTAGTGTATTTTCCAGGAAAAATCAGCAACGCTTTTTTTTTGCCAATTTGGAGAAGGTGTGATTACTCGGGAACGGCTCATAAAATTTTTAATATATTTTCCAGGAAAAATCAGCAACGCTTTTTTTTGCTAATTTGGAGAAGATGGGATTACTCCGGAACGGCTCGTAAGATTTTTAGTGTATTTTCCAGGAAAAATGTGCAACGCTTTTTTTGGCCAATTTGGAGAAGGTGTGATTACTCGGGAACGGCTCGTAGGATTTTTAGTGTATTTTCCAGGAAAAATCAGCAACGCTTTTTTTGGCCAATTTGGAGAAGATGGGATTACTCGGGAACTGCTCGTAGGATTTTTAGTGTATTTTCCAGGAAAAATCAGCAACGCTTTTTTTTGCCAATTTGGAGAAGGTGTGATTACTCGGGAACTGCTCGTAGGATTTTTAGTGTATTTTCCAGGAAAAATCAGCAACGCTTTTTTTGGCCAATTTGGAAAAGGTGTGATTACTCGGGAACGGCTCGTAGGATTTTTAGTGTATTTTCCAGGAAAAATCAGCAACGCTTTTTTTTCTAATTTGGAGAAGGTGTGATTACTCGGGAACGGCTCGTAAGATTTTTAGTGTATTTTCCAGGAAAAATCAGCAACGCTTTTTTTGGCCAATTTGGAGAAGATGGGATTACTCGGGAACGGCTCGTAGGTTTTTTAGTGTATTTTCCAGGAAAAATCAGCAACGCTTTTTTTTTGCCAATTTGGAGAAGGTGTGATTACTCGGGAACGGCTCGTAGGATTTTAAGTGTATTTTCCAGGAAAAATTAGCAACGCTTTTTTTGCCAATTTGGAGAAGGTGTGATTACTCGGGAATGGCTCGTAAGATTTTTAGTGTATTTTCCAGGAAAAATCAGCAACGCTTTTTTTTGGCCAATTCGGAGAAGGTGTGATTACTCGGGAACGGCTCGTAGGATTTTTAGTGTATTTTCCAGGAAAAATCAGCAACGCTTTTTTTTGGCCAATTTGGAGAAGGTGTGATTACTCGGGAACGGCTCGTAAGATTTTTGATGTTTTTTCCAGGAAAAATCAGCAACGCTTTTTTTGGCCAATTTGGAGAAGGTGTGATTACTCGGGAACGGCTCGTAGGATTTTTAGTGTATTTTCCAGGAAAAATCAGCAACGCTTTTTTTGGCCAATTTGGAGAAGGTGTGATTACTCGGGAACGGCTCGTAAGATTTTTGATGTTTTTTCCAGGAAAAATCAGCAACGCTTTTTTTGGCCAATTTGGAGAAGGTGTGATTACTCGGGAACGGCTCGTAAGATTTTTGATGTTTTTTCCAGGAAAAATCAGCAACGCTTTTTTTGGCCAATTTGGAGAAGGTGTGATTACTCGGGAACGGCTCGTAGGTTTTTTAGTGTATTTTCCAGGAAAAATCAGCAACGCTTTTTTTTGGCCAATTTGGAGAAGGTGTGATTACTCGGGAACGGCTCGTAAGATTTTTGATGTTTTTTCCAGGAAAAATCAGCAACGCTTTTTTTGGCCAATTTGGAGATGGTGTGATTACTCGGGAACGGCTCGTAGGATTTTTAGTGTATTTTCCAGGAAAAATCAACAACGCTTTTTTTGGCCAATTTGGAGAAGGTGTGATTACTCGGGAACGGCTCGTAGGATTTTTAGTGTATTTTCCAGGAAAAATCAGCAACGCTTTTTTTTGGCCAATTTGGAGAAGATGGGATTACTCGGGAACGGCTCGTAGGATTTTTGATGTTTTTTCCAGGAAAAATCAGCAACGCTTTTTTTTGGCCAATTTGGAGAAGATGGGATTACTCGGGAACGGCTCGTAGGTTTTTTAGTGTATTTTCCAGGAAAAATCAGCAACGCTTTTTTTTGGCCAATTTGGAGAAGGTGTGATTACTCGGGAACGGCTCGTAAGATTTTTGATGTTTTTTCCAGGAAAAATCAGCAACGCTTTTTTTGGCCAATTTGGAGATGGTGTGATTACTCGGGAACGGCTCGTAGGATTTTTAGTGTATTTTCCAGGAAAAATCAACAACGCTTTTTTTTGCCAATTTGGAGAAGGTGTGATTACTCGGGAACGGCTCGTAGGATTTTTAGTGTATTTTCCAGGAAAAATCAGCAACGCTTTTTTTTGGCCAATTTGGAGAAGATGGGATTACTCGGGAACGGCTCGTAGGATTTTTAGTGTATTTTCCAGGAAAAATCAGCAACGCTTTTTTTTGCCAATTTGGAGAAGGTGTGATTACTCGGGAACTGCTCGTAGGATTTTTAGTGTATTTTCCAGGAAAAATCAGCAACGCTTTTTTTTTGCCAATTTGGAGAAGGTGTGATTACTCGGGAACGGCTCATAAAATTTTTAATATATTTTCCAGGAAAAATCAGCAACGCTTTTTTTTGCTAATTTGGAGAAGATGGGATTACTCCGGAACGGCTCGTAAGATTTTTAGTGTATTTTCCAGGAAAAATGTGCAACGCTTTTTTTGGCCAATTTGGAGAAGGTGTGATTACTCGGGAACGGCTCGTAGGATTTTTAGTGTATTTTCCAGGAAAAATCAGCAACGCTTTTTTTGGCCAATTTGGAGAAGATGGGATTACTCGGGAACTGCTCGTAGGATTTTTAGTGTATTTTCCAGGAAAAATCAGCAACGCTTTTTTTTGCCAATTTGGAGAAGGTGTGATTACTCGGGAACTGCTCGTAGGATTTTTAGTGTATTTTCCAGGAAAAATCAGCAACGCTTTTTTTGGCCAATTTGGAAAAGGTGTGATTACTCGGGAACGGCTCGTAGGATTTTTAGTGTATTTTCCAGGAAAAATCAGCAACGCTTTTTTTTCTAATTTGGAGAAGGTGTGATTACTCGGGAACGGCTCGTAAGATTTTTAGTGTATTTTCCAGGAAAAATCAGCAACGCTTTTTTTGGCCAATTTGGAGAAGATGGGATTACTCGGGAACGGCTCGTAGGTTTTTTAGTGTATTTTCCAGGAAAAATCAGCAACGCTTTTTTTTGCCAATTTGGAGAAGGTGTGATTACTCGGGAACGGCTCGTAGGATTTTAAGTGTATTTTCCAGGAAAAATTAGCAACGCTTTTTTTGCCAATTTGGAGAAGGTGTGATTACTCGGGAATGGCTCGTAAGATTTTTAGTGTATTTTCCAGGAAAAATCAGCAACGCTTTTTTTTGGCCAATTCGGAGAAGGTGTGATTACTCGGGAACGGCTCGTAGGATTTTTAGTGTATTTTCCAGGAAAAATCAGCAACGCTTTTTTTTGGCCAATTTGGAGAAGGTGTGATTACTCGGGAACGGCTCGTAAGATTTTTGATGTTTTTTCCAGGAAAAATCAGCAACGCTTTTTTTGGCCAATTTGGAGAAGGTGTGATTACTCGGGAACGGCTCGTAGGATTTTTAGTGTATTTTCCAGGAAAAATCAGCAACGCTTTTTTTGGCCAATTTGGAGAAGGTGTGATTACTCGGGAACGGCTCGTAAGATTTTTGATGTTTTTTCCAGGAAAAATCAGCAACGCTTTTTTTGGCCAATTTGGAGAAGGTGTGATTACTCGGGAACGGCTCGTAAGATTTTTGATGTTTTTTCCAGGAAAAATCAGCAACGCTTTTTTTGGCCAATTTGGAGAAGGTGTGATTACTCGGGAACGGCTCGTAGGTTTTTTAGTGTATTTTCCAGGAAAAATCAGCAACGCTTTTTTTTGGCCAATTTGGAGAAGGTGTGATTACTCGGGAACGGCTCGTAAGATTTTTGATGTTTTTTCCAGGAAAAATCAGCAACGCTTTTTTTGGCCAATTTGGAGATGGTGTGATTACTCGGGAACGGCTCGTAGGATTTTTAGTGTATTTTCCAGGAAAAATCAACAACGCTTTTTTTGGCCAATTTGGAGAAGGTGTGATTACTCGGGAACGGCTCGTAGGATTTTTAGTGTATTTTCCAGGAAAAATCAGCAACGCTTTTTTTTGGCCAATTTGGAGAAGATGGGATTACTCGGGAACGGCTCGTAGGATTTTTGATGTTTTTTCCAGGAAAAATCAGCAACGCTTTTTTTTGGCCAATTTGGAGAAGATGGGATTACTCGGGAACGGCTCGTAGGTTTTTTAGTGTATTTTCCAGGAAAAATCAGCAACGCTTTTTTTGGCCAATTTGGAGAAGGTGTGATTACTCGGGAACGGCTCGTAAGATTTTTGATGTTTTTTCCAGGAAAAATCAGCAACGCTTTTTTTGGCCAATTTGGAGAAGGTGTGATTACTCGGGAACGGCTCGTAGGATTTTTAGTGTATTTTCCAGGAAAAATCAGCAACGCTTTTTTTGGCCAATTTGGAGAAGTTGTGATTACTCGGGAACGGCTCGTAGGTTTTTTAGTGTATTTTCCAGGAAAAATCAGCAACGCTTTTTTTTGGCCAATTTGGAGAAGGTGTGATTACTCGGGAACGGCTCGTAAGATTTTTGATGTTTTTTCCAGGAAAAATCAGCAACGCTTTTTTTGGCCAATTTGGAGATGGTGTGATTACTCGGGAACGGCTCGTAGGATTTTTAGTGTATTTTCCAGGAAAAATCAACAACGCTTTTTTTTGCCAATTTGGAGAAGGTGTGATTACTCGGGAACGGCTCGTAGGATTTTTAGTGTATTTTCCAGGAAAAATCAGCAACGCTTTTTTTTGGCCAATTTGGAGAAGATGGGATTACTCGGGAACGGCTCGTAGGATTTTTAGTGTATTTTCCAGGAAAAATCAGCAACGCTTTTTTTGGCCAATTTGGAGAAGGTGTGATTACTCGGGAACGGCTCGTAAGATTTTTAGTGTATTTTCCAGGAAAAATCAGCAACGTTTTTTTTTGGCCAATTTGGAGAAGATGGGATTACTCGGGAACGGCTCGTAAGATTTTTAGTGTATTTTCCAGGAAAAATCAGCAACGCTTTTTTTTGCCAATTTGGAGAAGGTGTGATTACTCGGGAACGGCTCGTAAGATTTTTAGTGTATTTTCCAGGAAAAATCAGCAACGCTTTTTTTTGCCAATTTGGAGAAGGTGTGATTACTCGGGAACTGCTCGTAGGATTTTTAGTGTATTTTCCAGGAAAAATCAGCAACGCTTTTTTTGGCCAATTTGGAGAAGGTGTGATTACTCGGGAACGGCTCGTAAGATTTTTGATGTTTTTTCCAGGAAAAATCAGCAACGCTTTTTTTGGCCAATTTGGAGATGGTGTGATTACTCGGGAACGGCTCGTAGGATTTTTAGTGTATTTTCCAGGAAAAATCAACAACGCTTTTTTTTGCCAATTTGGAGAAGGTGTGATTACTCGGGAACGGCTCGTAAGATTTTTAGTGTATTTTCCAGGAAAAATCAGCAATGCTTTTTTTTGCCAATTTGGAGAAGGTGTGATTACTCGGGAACTGCTCGTAGGATTTTTAGTGTATTTTCCAGGAAAAATCAGCAACGCTTTTTTTTGGCCAATTTGGAGAAGGTGTGATTACTCGGGAACGGCTCGTAAGATTTTTAGTGTATTTTCCAGGAAAAATCAGCAACGTTTTTTTTTGGCCAATTTGGAGAAGATGGGATTACTCGGGAACGGCTCGTAAGATTTTTAGTGTATTTTCCAGGAAAAATCAGCAACGCTTTTTTTTGGCCAATTTGGAGAAGGTGTGATTACTCGGGAACGGCTCGTAAGATTTTTGATGTTTTTTCCAGGAAAAATCAGCAACGCTTTTTTTGGCCAATTTGGAGAAGGTGTGATTACTCGGGAACGGCTCGTAAGATTTTTGATGTTTTTTCCAGGAAAAATCAGCAACGCTTTTTTTGGCCAATTTGGAGAAGGTGTGATTATTCGGGAACGGCTCGTAGGATTTTTAGTGTATTTTCCAGGAAAAATCAGCAACGCTTTTTTTGGCCAATTTGGAGAAGGTGTGATTACTCGGGAACGGCTCGTAAGATTTTTGATGTTTTTTCCAGGAAAAATCAGCAACGCTTTTTTTGGCCAATTTGGAGAAGGTGTGATTACTCGGGAACGGCTCGTAAGATTTTTGATGTTTTTTCCAGGAAAAATCAGCAACGCTTTTTTTGGCCAATTTGGAGAAGGTGTGATTACTCGGGAACGGCTCGTAGGTTTTTTAGTGTATTTTCCAGGAAAAATCAGCAACGCTTTTTTTTGGCCAATTTGGAGAAGGTGTGATTACTCGGGAACGGCTCGTAAGATTTTTGATGTTTTTTCCAGGAAAAATCAGCAACGCTTTTTTTGGCCAATTTGGAGAAGGTGTGATTACTCGGGAACGGCTCGTAGGATTTTTAGTGTATTTTCCAGGAAAAATCAACAACGCTTTTTTTGGCCAATTTGGAGAAGGTGTGATTACTCGGGAACGGCTCGTAGGATTTTTAGTGTATTTTCCAGGAAAAATCAGCAACGCTTTTTTTTGGCCAATTTGGAGAAGATGGGATTACTCGGGAACGGCTCGTAGGATTTTTGATGTTTTTTCCAGGAAAAATCAGCAACGCTTTTGTTTGGCCAATTTGGAGAAGATGGGATTACTCGGGAACGGCTCGTAGTTTTTTTAGTGTATTTTCCAGGAAAAATCAGCAACGCTTTTTTTGGCCAATTTGGAGAAGGTGTGATTACTCGGGAACGGCTCGTAAGATTTTTGATGTTATTTCCAGGAAAAATCAGCAACGCTTTTCTTGGCCAATTTGGATAAGGTGTGATTACTCGGGAACGGCTCGTAAGATTTTTAGTGTATTTTCCAGGAAAAATCAGCAATGCTTTTTTTTGGCCAATTTGGAGAAGGTGTGATTACTCGGGAACGGCTCGTAGGATTTTTAGTGTATTTTCCAGGAAAAATCAGCAACGCTTTTTTTGGCCAATTTGGAGAAGGTGTGATTACTCGGGAACGGCTCGTAGGATTTTTAGTGTATTTTCCAGGAAAAATCAGCAACGCTTTTTTTGGCCAATTTGGAGAAGGTGTGATTACTCGGGAACGGCTCGTAAGATTTTTAGTGTATTTTCCAGGAAAAATCAGCAACGCTTTTTTTGGCCAATTTGGAGAAGGTGTGATTACTCGGGAACGGCTCGTAGGTTTTTTAGTGTATTTTCCAGGAAAAATCAGCAACGCTTTTTTTTGGCCAATTTGGAGAAGGTGTGATTACTCGGGAACGGCTCGTAGGTTTTTTAGTGTATTTTCCAGGAAAAATCAGCAACGCTTTTTTTGGCCAATTTGGAGAAGGTGTGATTACTCGGGAACGGCTCGTAGGATTTTTAGTGTATTTTCCAGGAAAAATCAGCAACGCTTTTTTTTGGCCAATTTGGAGAAGGTGTGATTACTCGGGAACTGCTCGTAGGATTTTTAGTGTAATTTCCAGGAAAAATCAACAACGCTTTTTTCTGGCCAATTTGGAGAAGGTGTGATTACTCGGAAACGGCTCGTAGGATTTTTAGTGTAATTTCCAGGAAAAATCAGCAACACTTTTTTTGGCCAATTTGGAGAAGATGGGATTACTCGGGAACGGCTCGTAGGTTTTTTAGTGTATTTTCCAGGAAAAATCAGCAACGCTTTTTTTTGGCCAATTTGGAGAAGGTGTGATTACTCGGGAACGGCTCGTAAGATTTTTAGTGTATTTTCCAGGAAAAATCAGCAACGTTTTTTTGGCCAATTTGGAGAAGGTGTGATTACTCGGGAACGGCTCGTAAGATTTTTGATGTTTTTTCCAGGAAAAATCAGCAACGCTTTTTTTTGGCCAATTTGGAGAAGGTGTGATTACTCGGGAACGGCTCGTAAGATTTTTGATGTTTTTTCCAGGAAAAATCAGCAACGGTTTTTTTGGCCAATTTGGAGATGGTGTGATTACTCGGGAACGGCTCGTAGGATTTTTAGTGTATTTTCCAGGAAAAATCAACAACGCTTTTTTTTGCCAATTTGGAGAAGGTGTGATTACTCGGGAACGGCTCGTAGGATTTTTAGTGTATTTTCCAGGAAAAATCAGCAACGCTTTTTTTTGGCCAATTTGGAGAAGTTGGGTTTATTTGGGAACGGCTCGTAGGATTTTTAGTGTATTTTCCAGGAAAAATCAGCAACGCTTTTTTTTGCCAATTTGGAGAAGGTGTGATTACTCGGGAACTGCTCGTAGGATTTTTAGTGTATTTTCCAGGAAAAATCAGCAACGCTTTTTTTGGCCAATTTGGAGAAGGTGTGATTACTCGGGAACGGCTCGTAAGATTTTTAGTGTATTTTCCAGGAAAAATCAGCAACGTTTTTTCTTGGCCAATTTGGAGAAGATGGGATTACTCGGGAACGGCTCGTAAGATTTTTAGTTTATTTTCCAGGAAAAATCAGCAACGCTTTTTTTTGGCCAATTTGGAGAAGGTGTGATTACTCGGGAACGGCTCGTAAGATTTTTAGTGTATTTTCCAGGAAAAATCAGCAACGCTTTTTTTTTGCCAATTTGGAGAAGGTGTGATTACTCGGGAACGGCTCATAAAATTTTTAATATATTTTCCAGGAAAAATCAGCAACGCTTTTTTTGGCCAATTTGGAGATGGTGTGATTACTCGGGAACGGCTCGTAGGATTTTTAGTGTATTTTCCAGGAAAAATCAACAACGCTTTTTTTTGGCCAATTTGGAGAAGATGGGATTACTCGGGAACGGCTCGTAAGATTTTTAGTGTATTTTCCAGGAAAAATCAGCAACGTTTTTTTTTGGCCAATTTGGAGAAGATGGGATTACTCGGGAACGGCTCGTAAGATTTTTAGTGTATTTTCCAGGAAAAATCAGCAACGCTTTTTTTTTGGCCAATTTGGAGAAGGTGTGATTACTCGGGAACGGCTCGTAGGATTTTTAGTGTATTTTCCAGGAAAAATCAGCAACGCTTTTTTTTGGCCAATTTGGAGAAGGTGTGATTACTCGGGAACGGCTCGTAGGATTTTTAGTGTATTTTCCAGGAAAAATCAGCAACGCTTTTTTTTTTGCCAATTTGGAGAAGGTGTGATTACTCGGGAACGGCTCGTAAGATTTTTGATGTTTTTTCCAGGAAAAATCAGCAACGCTTTTTTTGGCCAATTTGGAGATGGTGTGATTACTCGGGAACGGCTCGTAGGATTTTTAGTGTATTTTCCAGGAAAAATCAGCAACGCTTTTTTTTTGGCCAATTTGGAGAAGCTGTGATTACTCGGGAACGGCTCGTAGGATTTTTAGTGTATTTTCCAGGAAAAATCAGCAACGCTTTTTTTTGGCCAATTTGGAGAAGATGGGATTACTCGGGAACGGCTCGTAGGTTTTTTAGTGTATTTTCCAGGAAAAATCAGCAACGCTTTTTTTTTGGCCAATTTGGAGAAGGTGTGATTACTCGGGAACGGCTCGTAAGATTTTTGATGTTTTTTCCAGGAAAAATCAGCAACGCTTTTTTTTGGCCAATTTGGAGAAGATGGGATTACTCGGGAACGGCTCGTAGGTTTTTTAGTGTATTTTCCAGGAAAAATCAGCAACGCTTTTTTTTTGCCAATTTGGAGAAGGTGTGATTACTCGGGAACGGCTCGTAAGATTTTTGATGTTTTTTCCAGGAAAAATCAGCAACGTTTTTTTTGGCCAATTTGGAGAAGGTGTGATTACTCGGGAACGGATCGTAAGATTTTTGATGTTTTTTCCAGGAAAAATCAGCAACGCTTTTTTTGGCCAATTTGGAGAAGGTGTGATTACTCGGGAACGGCTCGTAGGATTTTTAGTGTATTTTCCAGGAAAAATCAGCAACGCTTTTTTTGGCCAATTTGGAGAAGGTGTGATTACTCGGGAACGGCTCGTAAGATTTTTGATGTATTTTCCAGGAAAAATCAGCAACGCTTTTTTTGGCCAATTTGGAGAAGGTGTGATTACTCGGGAACGGCTCGTAAGATTTTTAGTGTATTTTCCAGGAAAAATCAGCAACGCTTTTTTTTGCCAATTTGGAGAAGGTGTGATTACTCGGGAACGGCTCGTAGGATTTTTAGTGTATTTTCCAGGAAAAATCAACAACGCTTTTTTTTGGCCAATTTGGAGAAGGTGTGATTACTCGGGAACGGCTCGTAAGATTTTTAGTGTATTTTCCAGAAAAAATCAGCAACGCTTTTTTTTCTAATTTGGAGAAGGTGTGATTACTCGGAAACGGCTCGTAAGATTTTTAGTGTATTTTCCAGGAAAAATCAACAACGCTTTTTTTTGCCAATTTGGAGAAGGTGTGATTACTCGGGAACGGCTCGTAGGTTTTTTAGTGTATTTTCCAGGAAAAATCAGCAACGCTTTTTTTGGCCAATTTGGAGAAGGTGTGATTACTCGGGAACGGCTCGTAGGTTTTTTAGTGTATTTTCCAGGAAAAATCAGCAACGCTTTTTTTTGGCCAATTTGGAGAAGATGGGATTACTCGGGAACGGCTCGTAAGATATTTGATGTTTTTTCCAGGAAAAATCAGCAACGCTTTTTTTTGGCCAATTTGGAGAAGGTGTGATTACTCGGGAACGGCTCGTAGGATTTTTAGTGTATTTTCCAGGAAAAATCAGCAACGCTTTTTTTGGCCAATTTGGAGAAGGTGTGATTACTCGGGAACGGCTCATAAAATTTTTAATATATTTTCCAGGAAAAATCAGCAACGCTTTTTTTTCTAATTTGGAGAAGGTGTGATTACTCGGAAACGGCTCGTAGGATTTTTAGTGTATTTTCCAGGAAAAATCAGCAACGCTTTTTTTTCTAATTTGGAGAAGGTGTGATTACTCGGAAACGGCTCATAAAATTTTTAATATATTTTCCAGGAAAAATGTGCAACGCTTTTTTTGGCCAATTTGGAGAAGGTGTGATTACTCGGGAACGGCTCGTAAGATTTTTGATGTTTTTTCCAGGAAAAATCAGCAACGCTTTTTTTGGCCAATTTGGAGAAGGTGTGATTACTCGGGAACGGCTCGTAGGATTTTTAGTGTATTTTCCAGGAAAAATCAGCAACGCTTTTTTTGGCCAATTTGGAGAAGATGGGATTACTCGGGAACGGCTCGTAGGATTTTTGATGTTTTTTCCAGGAAAAATCAGCAACGCTTTTTTTGCCAATTTGGAGAAGGTGTGATTACTCGGGAACGGCTCGTAGGATTTTAAGTGTATTTTCCAGGAAAAATTAGCAACGCTTTTTTTTGCCAATTTGGAGAAGGTGTGATTACTCGGGAACGGCTCGTAAGATTTTTAGTGTATTTTCCAGGAAAAATCAGCAACGCTTTTTTTTGCCAATTTGGAGAAGGTGTGATTACTCGGGAACGGCTCGTAGGATTTTTAGTGTAATTTCCAGGAAAAATCAGCAACACTTTTTTTGGCCAATTTGGAGAAGATGGGATTACTCGGGAATGGCTCGTAGGATTTTTAGTGTATTTTCCAGGAAAAATCAGCAAGGTTTTTTTTTGGCCAATTTGGAGAAGGTGTGACTACTCGGGAACGGCTCGTAGGTTTTTTAGTGTATTTTTCAGGAAAAATCAGCAACGCTTTTTTTTGGCCAATTTGGAGAAGATGGGATTACTCGGGAACTGCTCGTAGGATTTTTAGTGTATTTTCCAGGAAAAATCAGCAACGCTTTTTTTGGCCAATTTGGAGAAGATGGGATTACTCGGGAACGGGTCGTAGGTTTTTTAGTGTATTTTCCAGGAAAAATCAACAACGCTTTTTTTGGCCAATTTGGAGAAGGTGTGATTACTCGGGAACGGCTCGTAGGATTTTTAGTGTATTTTCCAGGAAAAATCAGCAACGCTTTTTTTTGGCCAATTTGGAGAAGATGGGATTACTCGGGAACGGCTCGTAGGATTTTTGATGTTTTTTCCAGGAAAAATCAGCAACGCTTTTTTTTGGCCAATTTGGAGAAGATGGGATTACTCGGGAACGGCTCGTAGGTTTTTTAGTGTATTTTCCAGGAAAAATCAGCAACGCTTTTTTTGGCCAATTTGGAGAAGGTGTGATTACTCGGGAACGGCTCGTAAGATTTTTGATGTTTTTTCCAGGAAAAATCAGCAACGCTTTTTTTGGCCAATTTGGAGAAGGTGTGATTACTCGGGACGGGCTCGTAAGATTTTTGATGTTTTTTCCAGGAAAAATCAGCAACGCTTTTTTTGGCCAATTTGGAGAAGGTGTGATTACTCGGGAACGGCTCGTAAGATTTTTAGTGTATTTTCCAGGAAAAATCAGCAAGGCTTTTTTTGGCCAATTTGGAGAAGATGGGATTACTCGGGAACGGCTCGTAGGTTTTTTAGTGTATTTTCCAGGAAAAATCAGCAACGCTTTTTTTTGGCCAATTTGGAGAAGGTGTGATTACTCGGGAACGGCTCGTAAGATTTTTGATGTTTTTTCCAGGAAAAATCAGCAACGCTTTTTTTGGCCAATTCGGAGAAGGTGTGATTACTCGGGAACGGCTCGTAAGATTTTTGATGTTTTTTCCAGGAAAAATCAGCAACGCTTTTTTTGGCCAATTTGGAGAAGGTGTGATTACTCGGGAACGGCTCGTAAGATTTTTGATGTTTTTTCCAGGAAAAATCAGCAACGCTTTTTTTGGCCAATTTGGAGAAGATGGGATTACTCGGGAACGGCTCGTAAGATTTTTGATGTTTTTTCCAGGAAAAATCAGCAACGCTTTTTTTGGCCAATTTGGAGAAGGTGTGATTACTCGGGAACGGCTCATAAAATTTTTAATATATTTTCCAGGAAAAATCAGCAACGCTTTTTTTTCTAATTTGGAGAAGGTGTGATTACTCGGAAACGGCTCGTAGGATTTTTAGTGTATTTTCCAGGAAAAATCAGCAACGCTTTTTTTTCTAATTTGGAGAAGGTGTGATTACTCGGAAACGGCTCATAAAATTTTTAATATATTTTCCAGGAAAAATGTGCAACGCTTTTTTTGGCCAATTTGGAGAAGGTGTGATTACTCGGGAACGGCTCGTAAGATTTTTGATGTTTTTTCCAGGAAAAATCAGCAACGCTTTTTTTGGCCAATTTGGAGAAGGTGTGATTACTCGGGAACGGCTCGTAGGATTTTTAGTGTATTTTCCAGGAAAAATCAGCAACGCTTTTTTTGGCCAATTTGGAGAAGATGGGATTACTCGGGAACGGCTCGTAGGATTTTTGATGTTTTTTCCAGGAAAAATCAGCAACGCTTTTTTTGCCAATTTGGAGAAGGTGTGATTACTCGGGAACGGCTCGTAGGATTTTAAGTGTATTTTCCAGGAAAAATTAGCAACGCTTTTTTTTGCCAATTTGGAGAAGGTGTGATTACTCGGGAACGGCTCGTAAGATTTTTAGTGTATTTTCCAGGAAAAATCAGCAACGCTTTTTTTTGCCAATTTGGAGAAGGTGTGATTACTCGGGAACGGCTCGTAGGATTTTTAGTGTAATTTCCAGGAAAAATCAGCAACACTTTTTTTGGCCAATTTGGAGAAGATGGGATTACTCGGGAATGGCTCGTAGGATTTTTAGTGTATTTTCCAGGAAAAATCAGCAAGGTTTTTTTTTGGCCAATTTGGAGAAGGTGTGACTACTCGGGAACGGCTCGTAGGTTTTTAGTGTATTTTTCAGGAAAAATCAGCAACGCTTTTTTTTGGCCAATTTGGAGAAGATGGGATTACTCGGGAACTGCTCGTAGGATTTTTAGTGTATTTTCCAGGAAAAATCAGCAACGCTTTTTTTGGCCAATTTGGAGAAGATGGGATTACTCGGGAACGGGTCGTAGGTTTTTTAGTGTATTTTCCAGGAAAAATCAACAACGCTTTTTTTGGCCAATTTGGAGAAGGTGTGATTACTTGGGAACGGCTCGTAGGATTTTTAGTGTATTTTCCAGGAAAAATCAGCAACGCTTTTTTTTGGCCAATTTGGAGAAGATGGGATTACTCGGGAACGGCTCGTAGGATTTTTGATGTTTTTTCCAGGAAAAATCAGCAACGCTTTTTTTTGGCCAATTTGGAGAAGATGGGATTACTCGGGAACGGCTCGTAGGTTTTTTAGTGTATTTTCCAGGAAAAATCAGCAACGCTTTTTTTGGCCAATTTGGAGAAGGTGTGATTACTCGGGAACGGCTCGTAAGATTTTTGATGTTTTTTCCAGGAAAAATCAGCAACGCTTTTTTTGGCCAATTTGGAGAAGGTGTGATTACTCGGGACGGGCTCGTAAGATTTTTGATGTTTTTTCCAGGAAAAATCAGCAACGCTTTTTTTGGCCAATTTGGAGAAGGTGTGATTACTCGGGAACGGCTCGTAAGATTTTTAGTGTATTTTCCAGGAAAAATCAGCAAGGCTTTTTTTGGCCAATTTGGAGAAGATGGGATTACTCGGGACGGGCTCGTAAGATTTTTGATGTTTTTTCCAGGAAAAATCAGCAACGCTTTTTTTGGCCAATTTGGAGAAGGTGTGATTACTCGGGAACGGCTCGTAAGATTTTTAGTGTATTTTCCAGGAAAAATCAGCAACGCTTTTTTTGGCCAATTTGGAGAAGGTGTGATTACTCGGGAACGGCTCGTAGGATTTTTAGTGTATTTTCCAGGAAAAATCAGCAACGCTTTTTTTGGCCAATTTGGAGAAGATGGGATTACTCGGGAACGGCTCGTAAGATTTTTGATGTTTTTTCCAGGAAAAATCAGCAACGCTTTTTTTGGCCAATTTGGAGAAGATGGGATTACTCGGGAACGGCTCGTAGGTTTTTTAGTGTATTTTCCAGGAAAAATCAGCAACGCTTTTTTTGGCCAATTTGGAGAAGGTGTGATTACTCGGGACGGGCTCGTAAGATTTTTGATGTTTTTTCCAGGAAAAATCAGCAACGCTTTTTTTGGCCAATTTGGAGAAGGTGTGATTACTCGGGAACGGCTCGTAAGATTTTTAGTGTATTTTCCAGGAAAAATCAGCAAGGCTTTTTTTGGCCAATTTGGAGAAGATGGGATTACTCGGGAACGGCTCGTAGGTTTTTTAGTGTATTTTCCAGGAAAAATCAGCAACGCTTTTTTTTGGCCAATTTGGAGAAGGTGTGATTACTCGGGAACGGCTCGTAAGATTTTTGATGTTTTTTCCAGGAAAAATCAGCAACGCTTTTTTTGGCCAATTTGGAGAAGATGGGATTACTCGGGAACGGCTCGTAGGTTTTTTAGTGTATTTTCCAGGAAAAATCAGCAACGCTTTTTTTTGGCCAATTTGGAGAAGGTGTGATTACTCGGGAACGGCTCGTAAGATTTTTGATGTTTTTTCCAGGAAAAATCAGCAACGCTTTTTTTGGCCAATTTGGAGAAGGTGTGATTACTCGGGAACGGCTCGTAAGATTTTTGATGTTTTTTCCAGGAAAAATCAGCAACGCTTTTTTTGGCCAATTTGGAGAAGGTGTGATTACTCGGGAACGGCTCGTAGGATTTTTAGTGTATTTTCCAGGAAAAATCAGCAACGCTTTTTTTGGCCAATTTGGAGAAGATGGGATTACTCGGGAACGGCTCGTAGGATTTTTGATGTTTTTTCCAGGAAAAATCAGCAACGCTTTTTTTGCCAATTTGGAGAAGGTGTGATTACTCGGGAACGGCTCGTAGGATTTTAAGTGTATTTTCCAGGAAAAATTAGCAACGCTTTTTTTTGCCAATTTGGAGAAGGTGTGACTACTCGGGAACGGCTCGTAGGTTTTTTAGTGTATTTTTCAGGAAAAATCAGCAACGCTTTTTTTTGGCCAATTTGGAGAAGATGGGATTACTCGGGAACTGCTCGTAGGATTTTTAGTGTATTTTCCAGGAAAAATCAGCAACGCTTTTTTTGGCCAATTTGGAGAAGATGGGATTACTCGGGAACGGGTCGTAGGTTTTTTAGTGTATTTTCCAGGAAAAATCAACAACGCTTTTTTTGGCCAATTTGGAGAAGGTGTGATTACTCGGGAACGGCTCGTAGGATTTTTAGTGTAATTTCCAGGAAAAATCAGCAACACTTTTTTTGGCCAATTTGGAGAAGATGGGATTACTCGGGAATGGCTCGTAGGATTTTTAGTGTATTTTCCAGGAAAAATCAGCAACGCTTTTTTTTGCCAATTTGGAGAAGGTGTGATTACTCGGGAACGGCTCGTAGGATTTTTAGTGTAATTTCCAGGAAAAATCAGCAACACTTTTTTTGGCCAATTTGGAGAAGATGGGATTACTCGGGAATGGCTCGTAGGATTTTTAGTGTATTTTCCAGGAAAAATCAGCAAGGTTTTTTTTTGGCCAATTTGGAGAAGGTGTGACTACTCGGGAACGGCTCGTAGGTTTTTTAGTGTATTTTTCAGGAAAAATCAGCAACGCTTTTTTTTGGCCAATTTGGAGAAGATGGGATTACTCGGGAACTGCTCGTAGGATTTTTAGTGTATTTTCCAGGAAAAATCAGCAACGCTTTTTTTGGCCAATTTGGAGAAGATGGGATTACTCGGGAACGGGTCGTAGGTTTTTTAGTGTATTTTCCAGGAAAAATCAACAACGCTTTTTTTGGCCAATTTGGAGAAGGTGTGATTACTCGGGAACGGCTCGTAGGATTTTTAGTGTATTTTCCAGGAAAAATCAGCAACGCTTTTTTTTGGCCAATTTGGAGAAGATGGGATTACTCGGGAACGGCTCGTAGGATTTTTGATGTTTTTTCCAGGAAAAATCAGCAACGCTTTTTTTTGGCCAATTTGGAGAAGATGGGATTACTCGGGAACGGCTCGTAGGTTTTTTAGTGTATTTTCCAGGAAAAATCAGCAAGGCTTTTTTTGGCCAATTTGGAGAAGATGGGATTACTCGGGAACGGCTCGTAGGTTTTTTAGTGTATTTTCCAGGAAAAATCAGCAACGCTTTTTTTTGGCCAATTTGGAGAAGGTGTGATTACTCGGGAACGGCTCGTAAGATTTTTGATGTTTTTTCCAGGAAAAATCAGCAACGCTTTTTTTGGCCAATTTGGAGAAGGTGTGATTACTCGGGAACGGCTCGTAAGATTTTTGATGTTTTTTCCAGGAAAAATCAGCAACGCTTTTTTTGGCCAATTTGGAGAAGGTGTGATTACTCGGGAACGGCTCGTAAGATTTTTGATGTTTTTTCCAGGAAAAATCAGCAACGCTTTTTTTGGCCAATTTGGAGAAGATGGGATTACTCGGGAACGGCTCGTAAGATTTTTGATGTTTTTTCCAGGAAAAATCAGCAACGCTTTTTTTGGCCAATTTGGAGAAGGTGTGATTACTCGGGAACGGCTCATAAAATTTTTAATATATTTTCCAGGAAAAATCAGCAACGCTTTTTTTTCTAATTTGGAGAAGGTGTGATTACTCGGAAACGGCTCGTAGGATTTTTAGTGTATTTTCCAGGAAAAATCAGCAACGCTTTTTTTTCTAATTTGGAGAAGGTGTGATTACTCGGAAACGGCTCATAAAATTTTTAATATATTTTCCAGGAAAAATGTGCAACGCTTTTTTTGGCCAATTTGGAGAAGGTGTGATTACTCGGGAACGGCTCGTAAGATTTTTGATGTTTTTTCCAGGAAAAATCAGCAACGCTTTTTTTGGCCAATTTGGAGAAGGTGTGATTACTCGGGAACGGCTCGTAGGATTTTTAGTGTATTTTCCAGGAAAAATCAGCAACGCTTTTTTTGGCCAATTTGGAGAAGATGGGATTACTCGGGAACGGCTCGTAGGATTTTTGATGTTTTTTCCAGGAAAAATCAGCAACGCTTTTTTTGCCAATTTGGAGAAGGTGTGATTACTCGGGAACGGCTCGTAGGATTTTAAGTGTATTTTCCAGGAAAAATTAGCAACGCTTTTTTTTGCCAATTTGGAGAAGGTGTGATTACTCGGGAACGGCTCGTAAGATTTTTAGTGTATTTTCCAGGAAAAATCAGCAACGCTTTTTTTTGCCAATTTGGAGAAGGTGTGATTACTCGGGAACGGCTCGTAGGATTTTTAGTGTAATTTCCAGGAAAAATCAGCAACACTTTTTTTGGCCAATTTGGAGAAGATGGGATTACTCGGGAATGGCTCGTAGGATTTTTAGTGTATTTTCCAGGAAAAATCAGCAAGGTTTTTTTTTGGCCAATTTGGAGAAGGTGTGACTACTCGGGAACGGCTCGTAGGTTTTTTAGTGTATTTTTCAGGAAAAATCAGCAACGCTTTTTTTTGGCCAATTTGGAGAAGATGGGATTACTCGGGAACTGCTCGTAGGATTTTTAGTGTATTTTCCAGGAAAAATCAGCAACGCTTTTTTTGGCCAATTTGGAGAAGATGGGATTACTCGGGAACGGGTCGTAGGTTTTTTAGTGTATTTTCCAGGAAAAATCAACAACGCTTTTTTTGGCCAATTTGGAGAAGGTGTGATTACTCGGGAACGGCTCGTAGGATTTTTAGTGTATTTTCCAGGAAAAATCAGCAACGCTTTTTTTTGGCCAATTTGGAGAAGATGGGATTACTCGGGAACGGCTCGTAGGATTTTTGATGTTTTTTCCAGGAAAAATCAGCAACGTTTTTTTTTGGCCAATTTGGAGAAGATGGGATTACTCGGGAACGGCTCGTAGGTTTTTTAGTGTATTTTCCAGGAAAAATCAGCAACGCTTTTTTTGGCCAATTTGGAGAAGGTGTGATTACTCGGGAACGGCTCGTAAGATTTTTGATGTTTTTTCCAGGAAAAATCAGCAACGCTTTTTTTGGCCAATTTGGAGAAGGTGTGATTACTCGGGACGGGCTCGTAAGATTTTTGATGTTTTTTCCAGGAAAAATCAGCAACGCTTTTTTTGGCCAATTTGGAGAAGGTGTGATTACTCGGGAACGGCTCGTAAGATTTTTAGTGTATTTTCCAGGAAAAATCAGCAAGGCTTTTTTTGGCCAATTTGGAGAAGATGGGATTACTCGGGAACGGCTCGTAGGTTTTTTAGTGTATTTTCCAGGAAAAATCAGCAACGCTTTTTTTTGGCCAATTTGGAGAAGGTGTGATTACTCGGGAACGGCTCGTAAGATTTTTGATGTTTTTTCCAGGAAAAATCAGCAACGCTTTTTTTGGCCAATTTGGAGAAGGTGTGATTACTCGGGAACGGCTCGTAAGATTTTTGATGTTTTTTCCAGGAAAAATCAGCAACGCTTTTTTTGGCCAATTTGGAGAAGGTGTGATTACTCGGGAACGGCTCGTAAGATTTTTGATGTTTTTTCCAGGAAAAATCAGCAACGCTTTTTTTGGCCAATTTGGAGAAGATGGGATTACTCGGGAACGGCTCGTAAGATTTTTGATGTTTTTTCCAGGAAAAGTCTGCAACGCTTTTTTTGGCCAATTTGGAGATGGTGTGATTACTCGGGAACGGCTCGTAGGATTTTTAGTGTATTTTCCAGGAAAAATCAACAACGCTTTTTTTTGGCCAATTTGGAGAAGGTGTGATTACTCGGGAACGGCTCGTAGGTTTTTTAGTGTATTTTCCAGGAAAAATCAGCAACGCTTTTTTTTGGCCAATTTAGAGAAGGTGTGATTACTCGGGAACGGCTCGTAGGTTTTTTAGTGTATTTTCCAGGAAAAATCAGCAAGGTTTTTTTTTGGCCAATTTGGAGAAGGTGTGATTACTCGGGAACGGCTCGTAGGTTTTTTAGTGTATTTTTCAGGAAAAATCAGCAACGCTTTTTTTTGGCCAATTTGGAGAAGATGGGATTACTCGGGAACTGCTCGTAGGATTTTTAGTGTATTTTCCAGGAAAAATCAACAACGCTTTTTTTTCTAATTTGGAGAAGATGGGATTACTCGGGAACGGCTCGTAGGATTTTTAGTGTATTTTCCAGGAAAAATCAACAACGCTTTTTTTTGCCAATTTGGAGAAGGTGTGATTACTCGGGAACTGCTCGTAGGTTTTTTAGTGTATTTTTCAGGAAAAATCAGCAACGCTTTTTTTGGCCAATTTGGAGAAGGTGTGATTACTCGGGAACGGCTCGTAAGATTTTTGATGTTTTTTCCAGGAAAAATCAGCAACGCTTTTTTTTGGCCAATTTGGAGAAGCTGTGATTACTCGGGAACGGCTCGTAGGTTTTTTAGTGTATTTTCCAGGAAAAATCAACAACGCTTTTTTTTCTAATTTGGAGAAGATGGGATTACTCGGGAACGGCTCGTAAGATTTTTAGTGTATTTTCCAGGAAAAATCAGCAACGCTTTTTTTGGCCAATTTGGAGAAGGTGTGATTACTCGGGAACGGCTCGTAAGATTTTTAGTGTATTTTCCAGGAAAAATCAGCAACGCTTTTTTTTGGCCAATTTGGAGAAGGTGTGATTACTCGGGAACGGCTCGTAGGATTTTTAGTGTATTTTCCAGGAAAAATCAGCAACGCTTTTTTTGGCCAATTTGGAGAAGATGGGATTACTCGGGAACGGGCTCGTAGGATTTTTGATGTTTTTTCCAGGAAAAATCAGCAACGCTTTTTTTTGGCCAATTTGGAGAAGATGGGATTACTCGGGAACGGCTCGTAGGTTTTTTAGTGTATTTTCCAGGAAAAATCAGCAACGCTTTTTTTGGCCAATTTGGAGAAGGTGTGATTACTCGGGAACGGCTCGTAAGATTTTTGATGTTTTTTCCAGGAAAAATCAGCAACGCTTTTTTTGGCCAATTTGGAGAAGGTGTGATTACTCGGGAACGGCTCGTAGGATTTTTAGTGTATTTTCCAGGAAAAATCAGCAACGCTTTTTTTGGCCAATTTGGAGAAGATGGGATTACTCGGGAACGGCTCGTAGGATTTTTGATGTTTTTTCCAGGAAAAATCAGCAACGCTTTTTTTTGGCCAATTTGGAGAAGATGGGATTACTCGGGAACGGCTCGTAGGTTTTTTAGTGTATTTTCCAGGAAAAATCAGCAACGCTTTTTTTGGCCAATTTGGAGAAGGTGTGATTACTCGGGAACGGCTCGTAAGATTTTTGATGTTTTTTCCAGGAAAAATCAGCAACGCTTTTTTTGGCCAATTTGGAGAAGGTGTGATTACTCGGGAACGGCTCGTAAGATTTTTAGTGTATTTTCCAGGAAAAATCAACAACGCTTTTTTTGGCCAATTTGGAGAAGGTGTGATTACTCGGGAACGGCTCGTAGGATTTTTAGTGTATTTTCCAGGAAAAATCAGCAACGCTTTTTTTTGGCCAATTTGGAGAAGGTGTGATTACTCGGGAACGGCTC
Source organism: Lypha dubia (assembly GCA_947311025.1). Classification (NCBI taxonomy): domain Eukaryota; kingdom Metazoa; phylum Arthropoda; class Insecta; order Diptera; family Tachinidae; genus Lypha; species Lypha dubia. The sequence continues at coordinate 147,072 of CAMZJU010000049.1, forward strand.
GTAAGATTTTTAGTGTATTTTCCAGGAAAAATCAGCAACGCTTTTTTTGGCCAATTTGGAGAAGGTGTGATTACTCGGGAACGGCTCGTAGGATTTTTAGTGTATTTTCCAGGAAAAATCAACAACGCTTTTTTTGGGCATATTGGAGAAGGTGTGATTACTCGGGAACGGCTCGTAGGTTTTTTAGTGTATTTTCCAGGAAAAATCAGCAACGCTTTTTTTGGCCAATTTGGAGAAGGTGTGATTACTCGGGAACGGCTCGTAGGTTTTTTAGTGTATTTTCCAGGAAAAATCAGCAACGCTTTTTTTTGGCCAATTTGGAGAAGGTGTGATTACTCGGGAACGGCTCGTAGGATTTTTAGTGTATTTTCCAGGAAAAATCAGCAACGCTTTTTTTTCTAATTTGGAGAAGGTGTGATTACTCGGGAACGGCTCGTAGGATTTTAAGTGTATTTTCCAGGAAAAATCAGCAACGCTTTTTTTGGCCAATTTGGAGAAGGTGTGATTACTCGGGAACGGCTCGTAAGATTTTTAGTGTATTTTCCAGGAAAAATCAGCAACGCTTTTTTTGGCCAATTTGGAGAAGGTGTGATTACTCGGGAACTGCTCGTAGGATTTTTAGTGTATTTTCCAGGAAAAATCAACAACGCTTTTTTTTCTAATTTGGAGAAGATGGGATTACTCGGGAACGGCTCGTAGGTTTTTTAGTGTATTTTCCAGGAAAAATCAGCAACGCTTTTTTTTTGGCCAATTTGGAGAAGGTGTGATTACTCGGGAACGGCTCGTAAGATTTTTGATGTTTTTTCCAGGAAAAATCAGCAACGCTTTTTTTTGGCCAATTTGGAGAAGGTGTGATTACTCGGGAACGGCTCGTAAGATTTTTAGTGTATTTTCCAGGAAAAATCAACAACGCTTTTTTTGGCCAATTTGGAGAAGGTGTGATTACTCGGGAACGGCTCGTAGGATTTTTAGTGTATTTTCCAGGAAAAATCAGCAACGCTTTTTTTGGCCAATTTGGAGAAGGTGTGATTACTCGGGAACGGCTCGTAAGATTTTTAGTGTATTTTCCAGGAAAAATCAACAACGCTTTTTTTGGCCAATTTGGAGAAGGTGTGATTACTCGGGAACGGCTCGTAGGATTTTTAGTGTATTTTCCAGGAAAAATCAGCAACGCTTTTTTTTCTAATTTGGAGAAGGTGTGATTACTCGGGAACGGCTCGTAGGTTTTTTAATGTATTTTCCAGGAAAAATCAACAACGCTTTTTTTGGCCAATTTGGAGAAGTTGTGATTACTCGGGAACGGCTCGTAGGATTTTTAGTGTATTTTCCAGGAAAAATCAACAACGCTTTTTTTTCTAATTTGGAGAAGGTGTGATTACTCGGGAACGGCTCGTAGGTTTTTTAGTGTATTTTCCAGGAAAAATCAACAACGCTTTTTTTTCTAATTTGGAGAAGGTGTGATTACTCGGGAACGGCTCGTAGGATTTTAACCCTTTCGGTATTTTGATGCCATATGGCGTCATAGGTTTTTGACAGTTTGTAGTTCTTACTGGACCTTAATAAAAATTTTTTTCTAATATACAGTATAAAATTTAGAACTGTTTAGATCATAATTGAAAAGTAAATTATTAAATTTTACCACTCTGGCATCAAATTTTGCGTTTCTAAACAATTGCTAATTTATTAATTTTTCCGGTGTAAAAAAAGGCCTTCATACAGCTTTGTTTTTTACAAAAGTCTGAAATAAATTTTAAAATTTTTTTTTACAAAAACTTGGGGAAACGTATATATTAATAATTGCAATCATAATTAAAAAAAAAAATTGAACTGGATCCGTAGTATTTTTTTGAATTTATATGATGCCATGTGGCGTCAAATCTATTCAAGGGGTCTAAAATATGTATGTTATAAAAAGTAACGACTTTTTTGTGCTTCAATAACAAACAATCTCAGTTGAAGTTGGATTTTCACAGTGAAAAGAACTATAAAATGGCACGCAAATTTAGGAACTGCGAAATTGAAAAAATTTTGAATGATTTCGATGAATCAGATATATCTAGCCTAGATGACTCTGATCACTCGGACATTTTGGATGATCTAATAGGGGCCTTAGAGAAAAATAATTCTTTTATTATAGAAGAGCTATCTCGAAAAAGTCCACAAGAATTTGTTGCTGAGAATATTGAGCTAAATGATGTTCGAGAAGAGTCCGTTGAAGTTGGGGAAGAAACATTGGAACCAATTAAAAAGTTAAACGAGTATCGATGGAAAAAGACAGAGTGGGCTCCCCCCGAAGTATTTTTTGAAAACGTACTGCCGAAAAATACTGTACAGGCTCCTTTAGAATATTTTTTGGAATACTTTACAGATGAGCTCCTTACTGAAATCGTAGCAGCAACCAACCAGGCGTCACACATAAATGCGGGAACATCAATAAAAATAAGCAATAATGAGCTATTGCAATTTATTGCTCTTGAAATAATGATGGGAACAATTGGTTATCCCCGGCTAGTGATGTATTGGTCGAAGGCTACTGAGATACCTTCATTTCAACAAAATATGACCAGAACTCGTTTTCATGCTCTACGCAATAGTTTGAAATTCTCATCAGTTTCGAACAACAATGATAAGCTTGCCAAAGTTCGACCAATTATGGATGCATTCTGCAAAAAGCTATATTCAATACCGAAGGATGAGAACATTTGCGTTGATGAAATGATGGTTCCATTTAAAGGAAGAACGGCACTAAGGCAATATATGCCCAAAAAGCCCATTAGATGGGGCATGAAAATATTTTGCCTTTGTAGCTCAAAAGGAATGTTGTACGATTTTGAAATTGATCAAGGCAAAAGTACAATAATTGGAGAGAAAAATATTGGTTTCTGTTCTGACATTGTCATCCATCTAACAAAAACAATACCTGATAACCAAAACTTTAAATATTTTTTGACAATTTCTTTACAACACTGGCTCTAGTGAGATATTTAAAGCAACGTGGGATATGGGCAACAGGAACAATTAGAAGTAATAGAACAGGGAAAGTGCCACTTCAGTCTGAAAAAGATCTCAAAAAAGTCGGTCGAGGTAGTTTTGACTTTAGTGTTGAAAGAAACGAAAATATTGTTATCGTCCGATGGCTTGATGGCGGCATTGTGCAACTTTTGTCGTCGATTTATGGTCCAGAAAAAGTTAATACGGTGTCGCGCTTTTGTAGTACTAAAAAGCAGAAGATTGAAATTGAACAACCACAAGTTGTTTCCGCTTACAACCACAACATGGGCGGTGTTGATAAATTGGATTTCCTACTTTCGCTCTATCGTATATCAATTAGGTCAAAAAAATGGACGCTTAAAATTTTTGATCACTTCATTGATCTTGCCGTATGCAATTCTTGGCTAGAGTATAAAAATGACTGTGAAGTAAACAATGCGAAAAAATCTGATATCATGGACCTTCTGGCATTTCGAAATGATATATCAAATGCACTTTTAAGTTATGTAGACAAAAACGTAGGCACACGTAAACGTGGACGTCCAAAAGCGCCACAAAAGGAAGACAACTCTATAACATCGGAACAATCTAGTCCCAGTACATCAAAACGGAAGTTTGAAGTTGCTCCACCCATTTCTTTGAGATATGACGGAACCAATCATTGGCCGGAGTATACATCGGAAAAAGTGAGATGTAAAACATCCAATTGTTCAGCGTATTCAAGATACAAATGTTTCAAATGCAATGTTCATTTGTGTATTCCAAATAATTCCAGAAACTGCTATAAGCTTTACCATACTAGTCAGCCATAATAGCATTTAAATTTAAAACCGAACTAATGATATTTTAAAAATATTTTTATTATTTCCATAGTTTTAAAATTTATTTATTTTATATTAAAAAAGTTTATACTTTAGTATATTTTACAATGAATTCATTTAATTTATTTTTTTTATAAGTTTTTGTTATGTTATATCATTTAAAATGAATTAATATTTGAAAATAATAATAACCATTGTTTTAAAAAATCTTGTTTTTTTACACCAACAAGTACAAATGATGCCAATGGCATCATCCTAAAAAACCACTTAAGACCAACAATTTTTTTAAAATCTCTTTTAAGTTATATTATTAAATACATTATAAAGCAAATAAAAACGAAGTTTGATTTTTATTATACAAAAATAAAATTTTGTACCGAAAGGGTTAAGTGTAATTTCCAGGAAAAATCAGCAACGTTTTTTTTTTGGCCAATTTGGAGAAGATGGGATTACTCGGGAACGGCTCGTAGGATTTTTGATGTATTTTCCAGGAAAAATCAGCAACGCTTTTTTTTGGCCAATTTGGAGAAGGTGTGATTACTCGGGAACGGCTCGTAGGATTTTTAGTGTATTTTCCAGGAAAAATCAGCAACGCTTTTTTTTCTAATTTGGAGAAGATGGGATTACTCGGGAACGGCTCGTAGGTTTTTTAGTGTATTTTCCAGGAAAAATCAGCAACGCTTTTTTTTTTGGCCAATTTGGAGAAGGTGTGATTACTCGGGAACGGCTCGTAAGATTTTTGATGTTTTTTCCAGGAAAAATCAGCAACGCTTTTTTTTGCCAATTTGGAGAAGGTGTGATTACTCGGGAACGGCTCGTAAGATTTTTAGTGTATTTTCCAGGAAAAATCAACAACGCTTTTTTTGGCCAATTTGGAGAAGGTGTGATTACTCGGGAACGGCTCGTAGGATTTTTAGTGTATTTTCCAGGAAAAATCAGCAACGCTTTTTTTGGCCAATTTGGAGAAGATGGGATTACTCGGGAACGGCTCGTAGGTTTTTTAGTGTATTTTCCAGGAAAAATGTGCAACGCTTTTTTTGGCCAATTTGGAGAAGATGGGATTACTCGGGAACGGCTCGTAGGATTTTTAGTGTATTTTCCAGGAAAAATCAGCAACGCTTTTTTTTCTAATTTGGAGAAGGTGTGATTACTCGGGAACGGCTCGTAGGTTTTTTAGTGTATTTTCCAGGAAAAATCAACAACGCTTTTTTTGGCCAATTTGGAGAAGGTGTGATTACTCGGGAACGGCTCGTAGGATTTTTAGTGTATTTTCCAGGAAAAATCAGCAACGCTTTTTTTTCTAATTTGGAGAAGGTGTGATTACTCGGGAACGGCTCGTAGGATTTTAAGTGTAATTTCCAGGAAAAATCAGCAACGCTTTTTTTTGGCCAATTTGGAGAAGATGGGATTACTCGGGAACGGCTCGTAGGTTTTTTAGTGTATTTTCCAGGAAAAATCAGCAACGCTTTTTTTGGCCAATTTGGAGAAGGTGTGATTACTCGGGAACGGCTCGTAGGATTTTTAGTGTATTTTCCAGGAAAAATCAGCAACGCTTTTTTTTCTAATTTGGAGAAGATGGGATTACTCGGGAACGGCTCGTAGGTTTTTTAGTGTATTTTCCAGGAAAAATCAGCAACGCTTTTTTTGGCCAATTTGGAGAAGGTGTGATTACTCGGGAACGGCTCGTAAGATTTTTGATGTATTTTCCAGGAAAAATCAGCAACGCTTTTTTTTGCCAATTTGGAGAAGGTGTGATTACTCGGGAACGGCTCGTAAGATTTTTAGTGTATTTTCCAGGAAAAATCAACAACGCTTTTTTTGGCCAATTTGGAGAAGGTGTGATTACTCGGGAACGGCTCGTAAGATTTTTAGTGTATTTTCCAGGAAAAATCAACAACGCTTTTTTTGGCCAATTTGGAGAAGGTGTGATTACTCGGGAACGGCTCGTAGGATTTTTAGTGTATTTTCCAGGAAAAATCAGCAACGCTTTTTTTTGGCCAATTTGGAGAAGGTGTGATTACTCGGGAACGGCTCGTAGGATTTTTAGTGTATTTTCCAGGAAAAATCAACAACGCTTTTTTTGGCCAATTTGGAGAAGGTGTGATTACTCGGGAACGGCTCGTAGGATTTTTAGTGTATTTTCCAGGAAAAATCAGCAAGGTTTTTTTTGGCCAATTTGGAGAAGGTGTGATTACTCGGGAACGGCTCGTAGGTTTTTTAGTGTATTTTCCAGGAAAAATCAACAACGCTTTTTTTTGGCCAATTTGGAGAAGGTGTGATTACTCGGGAACGGCTCATAAAATTTTTAATATATTTTCCAGGAAAAATCAGCAACGCTTTTTTTTGGCCAATTTGGAGAAGGTGTTATTACTCGGAAACGGCTCGTAAGATTTTTTATGTATTTTCCAGGAAAAATCAGCAACGTTTTTTTTTTGGCCAATTTGGAGAAGGTGTGATTACTCGGGAACGGCTCGTAAGATTTTTAGTGTATTTTCCAGGAAAAATCAGCAACGCTTTTTTTGGCCAATTTGGAGAAGGTGTGATTACTCGGGAACGGCAAGTAAGATTTTTGATGTTTTTTCCAGGAAAAATCAGCAACGCTTTTTTTTGGCCAATTTGGAGAAGGTGTGATTACTCGGGAACGGCTCGTAAGATTTTTAGTGTATTTTCCAGGAAAAATCAACAACGCTTTTTTTGGCCAATTTGGAGAAGGTGTGATTACTCGGGAACGGCTCGAAGGATTTTTAGTGTATTTTCCAGGAAAAATCAGCAACGCTTTTTTTGGCCAATTTGGAGAAGGTGTGATTACTCGGGAACGGCTCGTAAGATTTTTAGTGTATTTTCCAGGAAAAATCAACAACGCTTTTTTTGGCCAATTTGGAGAAGGTGTGATTACTCGGGAACGGCTCGTAGGATTTTTAGTGTATTTTCCAGGAAAAATCAGCAACGCTTTTTTTGGCCAATTTGGAGAAGGTGTGATTACTCGGGAACGGCTCGTAAGATTTTTAGTGTATTTTCCAGGAAAAATCAGCAACGCTTTTTTTGGCCAATTTGGAGAAGGTGTGATTACTCGGGAACGGCTCGTAGGATTTTAAGTGTAATTTCCAGGAAAAATCAGCAACGCTTTTTTTTGGCCAATTTGGAGAAGGTGTGATTACTCGGGAACGGCTCGTAGGATTTTTAGTGTATTTTCCAGGAAAAATCAACAACGCTTTTTTTGGCCAATTTGGAGAAGGTGTGATTACTCGGGAACGGCTAGTAGGTTTTTTAGTGTATTTTCCAGGAAAAATCAGCAACGCTTTTTTTGGCCAATTTGGAGAAGGTGTGATTACTCGGGAACGGCTCGTAGGATTTTAAGTGTAATTTCCAGGAAAAATCAGCAACGCTTTTTTTTGGCCAATTTGGAGAAGGTGTGATTACTCGGGAACGGCTCGTAAGATTTTTAGTGTATTTTCCAGGAAAAATCAGCAACGCTTTTTTTGGCCAATTTGGAGAAGGTGTGATTACTCGGGAACGGCTCGTAGGATTTTTAGTGTATTTTCCAGGAAAAATCAACAACGCTTTTTTTTCTAATTTGGAGAAGATGGGATTACTCGGGAACGGCTCGTAAGATTTTTAGTGTATTTTCCAGGAAAAATCAGCAACGCTTTTTTTGGCCAATTTGGAGAAGGTGTGATTACTCGGGAACGGCTCGTAAGATTTTTAGTGTATTTTCCAGGAAAAATCAGCAACACTTTTTTTGGCCAATTTGGAGAAGGTGTGATTACTCGGGAACGGCTCGTAAGATTTTTAGTGTATTTTCCAGGAAAAATCAGCAACGCTTTTTATACCCTTCACCAAAAATGGTAAGGGTATTTATAGGTTTGTCATTACGTGTGTAATTTCCACAATATTTATATGAGGTCCATATAGTATATATATACTGGATCCTTATAATTAAAAAATTTAACTGAGCCCTGTCCGTCTGTCCGTCTGTCCGTCTGTCCGTCTATCCGTCTGTCTGTACGTGAAATCCATTTTCTGAAGACACAAGAAGAGCAAGAGAATTGTTTCTTAAAGTAAAATGTAGGGATTTTTCTAAGGATACTTCGTATTGAAAATCAGCAAAAATAAAAGTATCGATTCTGAAATGGATATATATACAAATAAATGAAGATATATATATATTCATTGCAGAAATAAATTTATAAATACACTAGGTGCCTCAGTAGTATTGAATACGGGGTCACGCGCATTGAATATGTGTCAGAGACAATAATTCAACACACGACCCATCGTGCTACTGAGGCTTGTTAGTTCTTTGTGTATATTACCTTAATAATAACTCAACGTATTTTTTCGTACAACCCCCTTTTTGTCACACATCTAAGCATGTATGTATAAAAATACAAGGCATTTGCTTTTGAAAGATCACACACATTCAAATCGTTATTTGCTTTTACATACCAAGCAATATTATACACACATAAAAATTTCATTTTTTTTTTCACCAAAGCACATTATAAACATAAACATGTATGTATGCACACAAACACTATACATACGTACCAGACAAGTAAACTCTGTGGAAAAAAATGTCGCACACTGATGATTACAAATATACTCTGATGTATTTATATGTATGTTAAAAATGCTTCTGTATTTATCTTTTAAAATGTTGTATATTTGTCAATTTGTTTTTCATTTTAAAAATTGAAATATATGTACATAGGCTTGTAACTATATTTGAAAATAATAAACAGGTTATTTTATACATATATATATATATATACATATACATAATTGAAATGAGCCGTCGCTAAAAAGTATTTTGTCACCAGTAAAATAACTTTTCATTTATGAGGTGTTTTTTGAAATGTATGTACATACATACATAAGTACCTATGTAATAGGTCAATAACGAAGAATAAATAACTTACATAATTACTATTTGAAATAGCCCTACGTTAGAACAATGAATATTGTTTTAGCCTTCTCGAAATCGATAAACTGATACGTTCTGTTAGGCTGATTGGATAAGTAAGTACATATGTATGTAACTAATATGTATAATAGCTACATACATATGTATGTACATATGTATGTGTTTTTAAAAACCCCCTAGTAATTTGAATTTTCATCTAAGCAAGTAGGTATGTACATATGTACTAAGCTTTAAGCTAACTCAAAATAGTGTTGACTTTTCAAATATCAAATTATTACCTACAGTTAAAATAATAGGTAATTATGTGTGTAACAAATAACAATATACATACATACATATGTAGGTACCTACATAGCAATTATATCAATATGTACATATAACAATATCAACTTTAAATCCGTGCTGAAATGAAAGTAACAAGCCAACATAAGGCAAACATATGTATGTACATATGTATGTAAAAATGTGCGTATAAATATAAAACAAAGTTACCCATCAAACCAAAAACTTCGATTTTGTAACGAATTTGAAAGTTTCGATTTGTAAAAATATGTCTTAACAATGTCGTTTAGACTATTCTTAATGTTTTCGTAATTATTTTTAATTGACTAAAGATCTGCACGTGATAAAACACTATTTATCTTGTAAATTTTATTAAATTTTTCATGTTAATTATATTTATCTATTGAACTAAAAATAATACAGTATTTTTCGGTTAATTGACCCTACGGTTAATTGGTTTCCACGCTTAATTGAACCACATGATCGGGCAAAAAAATATTGCATACGAAAACACATGTAAATTTCCTCGGATAATTGAACTCGGTTAATTGATTTTCCCGCTTAATTGGTTCAAAATTCATGTAATCAAAAATAAATTTCCTCTTACTTTTACCCGGTTAATTGCATTATTATTGAAAAATAATCTGGCATTTTTGCACATACATTATTGACATCATTTGTGAAAAAATTTGTGTTCAAGTTTATGTTTTTTTTGTAAAACCAATATATGAATTGTTTTTTATTTAGTTTATAAATTTAATTTTTTTGTAAAACTCATGTGCACACAAATAGTGCATTTAATAGTACATAGTATGTACCTACAATAATAAATACCTGCGATACACATATATGTACATTTTTTTTTGTTACTTGCCTTTTTTTTGTTTAAGGTAAAAAAAAAATATTTTGAAAAACTTAAAGTGCACATATGCGATTTCTTTTAATTCATTAGTATGTAGTTCCAATTATGCGTGATTTCTGTAATTGAACAAATTGTTCAATTAAACGGGATTCTTGTAATTGAACGAATTGTTCAATTAAGCGGGTATCGGCTAATTGGTTCCCCGGTTAATTGAACAAAAAGTTGTGCAAATTTTGATGTGCAATTAACCGAAAAAGACTGTATTAACGAAGTTTACCTGATTTTGCAATACTTACTTAATAATTAAATTTTTTAAAAAAATGTTTCTCTTCACAAACTCAATTTAAAACTTGTAAACATCAAATAGGTATAACTTCAGACATAATACAGAAATGTCTTACGGTAGAAAAACAAAATAAATATTTTGTATTATTGCCCATGCGCCCAACCATACGTACAAATATATATTATATAATTATATGTATGTATATATATGTATGTATGCCTGAATGTTTTCATAAAAAGGGCATACCCTGCATTTTTAAAAGTAGAATTTTAATCGAAATCGTTAAGTATTTCCCTAACGAAAATCCGACTAAATACTACAGTGGCCACAAGTAATGCAAGAGTTCGCCTTTGACTCTCTCACACATATACATGTAAAAAAAGTGTTTTTAAAGGTAAAATGAGCAGAAGTCAACTAAAACGTTGCATAAACAAAGAAAAAGAACAATTAATTGAATATTTTATAACTATTGAAAAAGAAATTTGATAAATAAACAAATATGTATCAAAACAAAATTAAATTTCTGTAGAATTTTCATTTAGGAAATATCATTGTTGATCTAACTGGTACATTTTGAATAGAGAAATAGTTGGGAGTTGCTCACCAGTGATCTCATCGGTCTGATCGTGTCAAGTGATTACCGTCAATGTCATCCGTATGTTCAAATCGTCAGTCGAGTGCATTGCTAGTTGTTAGGCTGGTAGTTAGAGGAAATGACTGGTAGCTCGCGAAATAGCTAGACATTCGCTAGCTACGCCGACTGCAGGGTATTTAAAATACTTGCAAACAATAATATTTATACACACAGAAGCAGCATTACATATATATGTAAGTATTTGTGTTGAAAATGTTAATGTTTGTTGAATTTTAAAGTTCTAACTAAGCTTGATCTTGATCTAATAAATATATTTGAGCTATCCATGAATAAATAATAGAAGCTGTCGATGGATGTTGAAAAAATTTCCATTATCTTTATTTTATGTATGTACCTACGTACTAGTAATGTTACGAATACTCGTATTCGATTTTTCGACTATTTGCTTATTTTAATATATTTTTATTCGTATTCGACAAGTAAGTATTTTGTTACCAGAAATTAAACATTTTTCCTTTTATGGGATGTTTGTTTCATATAAATTAGATTATTTCTAAACAAAATATGTTTCAATCAGCAGGTTTTCTTTTAAGCAAATGCAAGCAAGTGCTTTGAGATTGATCAAAAATAATAAATATAAATAACAATTTTTATTTTCAATTAAGCGTTTTTTACATATAAACAGTGCGTTCTTATCCGAATTCGACTTTATACACATATATTTACCGTGTAGTACCTACACCATACCATAGCGTTTTAATTTACTTTAGCAAAAATAAAATTTCGGTTCTGAGTTTTGATTACATATATACAATTTTATAAACCTTTCAAAAATAAATTTAAAATAAATACTTTGTGATCCAGTACTGAACTAAGGAGTCGCTCACTATAATTCTACCCACTAACCATTGTGCTACAGAGGCTTGTTAGTGTTGAATGTATATTAACATAATTATAGCTTTACGCATTTTTTCGTACAAACCCCTTTTTGTCACACATCTAAGCATGTGTGTATAAAAATACAAGGCATTTGCTTTTGAAAGATCAACACATTCAAATCGTTATTTGCTTTTAACATACTAAGCAGTGCTGCCACGACCAAAAAAATATTACAACCAAATATTTTGAAAAAGTTACCAAATGTGAAAAAATAACCAAATTTAAAATGCATATTTTATTAACAAAAAATATTTAAATTTATTTAAAGTAGCATTACATACAGTTTATTTGCATTTTATACATAGTTAAATAATAATTGCAAAACAAGAAAACAAAAAAAAAATCATACTAATAGTAAATGAAAAGGAGAAACTTAAATTGAAATCAGTTTTTGTTTATTTGAGCCCTTATTCGTAAAAATAGTTTTTTTTTATAAGAGTTAAACCTGCCAAATGTTTATACAAAATTCATTTGATTGAAAGTTTATAAATTAAAATTTTTTTTGAATAGGATCATTACAATAAACAAAATTTGTACTGCACATTTATAAATAATAAGAAAGGAAAAAAAGAAATTGTTTTTACATATTAATAAATTTCTTATTAATAAGTGAAAAACATAACAAGAAACTTAAATTTAAACAAACTTTTTAAAGTGTTTATTTATTTAAAATAAACAATATTTGTACTTCAGGAAAAAAATGTAATTGTTTTACAAAATTTTTCTTTAAATCAAAAAATTAATAGATTTACAATTCACAGTATTGAGATTAGAAATTATATACGAATTTTCAATTCATATCTTTGGCAGACCGTAAATAATGGGCAACATTTTGATTTTTGCACAACTGTTTCGATTGGATAATATTGTTAATAGTTTTAAAATCAAGACTATTACGAAATTTGGTTTTGTTTAAATTAAGCTGTGAAAACATTCTTTCGGCTGCAGCAGAACTATGTGGCAATGATAATAAATTTTGTACGAAATAAAAAAGTTGTTCAAAAGTTTTTTCGTTCGTCCCATTTTTGTTTTGAAAGTTGTCAGGTCTAGTTAGATGTGAATCATTGAATATTTTTTGATAACACAGAGCAGATCATTTAGTAGTACGGAGAGGTGTTGACAGTGTTGGGACCCAATCGTACTATGAACAGGTAATTAAAAATTTTCAAAAATTGTTTTCAAAGCTTAACAAGTTATATATATGTATAGTTAAAAAATATTCAAACGAAAAAAACTAACCAAAATGAAAAAATATTCGCATCTCACATTGAAAAATAAAATTACCAATTTTGGTTAGAAATAACAAAAAACGGCAGCTCTGATACCAAGCACTATTCTACACACATAAAAAATTTCAATTTTTTTTCACCAAAGCACATTATAAACATAAATATGTATGTATGCACACACATCGTTTTTAGAACACTATACGTACCAGACAAGTAAACTCTGTGGAAAAAAATGTCGCACACTGATGATTACAAAAATATACTCTGATGTATTTATATGTAAGTATGTTAAAAATGCTTTTGTATTTATCTTTTAAAATGTTATATATTTGTCAATTTGTTTTTCATTTTAAAAATTGAAATATATGTATGTACATAGGCTTGTAACTATGTATATTTGAAAATAATAAACAGGTTATTTTATACATATATATATATATATACATATACATAATTGAAATGAGCCGTCGCTAAAAAGTATTTTGTCACCAGTAAAATAACTTTCCCTTTTATGAGGTGTTTTTTGATATGTATGTACATACATAAGTACCTATGTAATAGGTCAATAATTACTATTTGAAATAGCCCTACGTTAGAACAATGAATATTGTTTTAGCCTTCTCGAAATCGATAAACTGATACGTTCTGTTAGGCTGATTGGATAATCTAAGTAAGTACATATGGATGTAACTAATATGTATAATAGCTACATACATATGTATGTACATATGTATGTGTTTTTAAAAACCCCCTAGTAATTTGAATTTTCATCTAAGCAAGTAGGTATGTACATATGTACTAAGCTTTAAGCTAACTCAAAATAGTGTTGACTTTTCAAATATCAAATTATTACCTACAGTTAAAATAATAGGTAATTATGTGTGTAACAAATAACAATGTACATACATACATATGTAGGTACCTACATAGCAATTATATCAATATGTACATATAACAATATCAACTTTAAATCCGTGCTGAAATGAAAGTAACAAGCCAACATAAGGCAAACATATGTATGTACATATGTATGTAAAAATGTGCGTATAAATATAAAACAAAGTTACCCATCAAACCAAAAACTTCGATTTTGTAACGAATTTGAAAGTTTCGATTTGTAAAAATATGTCTTAACAATGTCGTTTAGACTATTCTTAATGTTTTCGTAATCATTTTTAATTGACTAAAGATCTGCACGTGATAAAACACTATTTATCTTGTAAATTTTATTAAATTTTTCATGTTAATTATATTTATCTATTGAACTAAAAATAATACAGTATTTTTCGGTTAATTGACCCTACGGTTAATTTGTTTCCACGCTTAATTGAACCACATGATCGGGCAAAAAATATTGCATACGAAAACACATGTAAATTTCCTCGGATAATTGAACTCGGTTAATTGATTTTCCCGCTTAATTGGTTCAAATTCATGTCATCAAAAATAAATTTCCTCTTACTTTTACCCGGTTAATTGCATTATTATTGAAAAATAATCTGGCATTATTGCACATACATATTTGACATCATTTGTGAAAAAATTTGTGTTTAAGTTTATGTTTTTTTTGTAAAACCAATATATGAATTGTTTTTTATTTAGTTTATAAATTTAATTTTTTTGTAAAACTCATGTGCACACAAATAGTGCATTTAATAGTACATAGTATGTACCTACAATAATAAATACCTGCGATACACATATACATATGAACATTTTTTTCTGTTACTTGCCTTTTTTTTGTTTAAGGTAAAAAAAATTATTTTGAAAAACTTAAAGTGCACATATGCGATTTCTTTTAATTCATTAGTATGTAGTTCCAATTATGCGTGATTTCTGTAATTGAACAAATTGTTCAATTAAACGGGATTCTTGTAATTGAACGAATTGTTAAATTAAGCGGGTATCGGCTAATTGGTTCCCCGGTTAATTGAACAAAAAGTTGTGCAAATTTTGATGTGCAATTAACCGAAAAAGACTGTATTAACGAAGTTTACCTGATTTTGCAATACTTACTTAATAATTAAATTTTTTAAAAAAATGTTTCTCTTCACAAACTCAATTTAAAACTTGTAAACATCAAATAGGTATAACTTCAGACATAATACAGAAATGTCTTACGGTAGAAAAACAAAATAAATATTTTGTATTATTGCCCATGCGCCCAACCATACGTACAAATATATATTATATAATTATATGTATGTATATATATATGTATGTATGCCTGAATGTTTTCATAAAAAGGGCATACCCTGCATTTTTAAAAGTAGAATTTTAATCGAAATCGTTAAGTATTTCCCTAACGAAAATCCGACTAAATACTACAGTGGCCACAAGTAATGCAAGAGTTCGCCTTTGACTCTCTCACACATATACATGTAAAAAAAGTGTTTTTAAAGGTAAAATGAGCAGAAGTCAACTAAAACGTTGCATAAACAAAGAAAAAGAACAATTAATTGAATATTTTATAACTATTGAAAAAGAAATTTGATAAATAAACAAATATGTATCAAAAAAAAATTAAATTTCTGTAGTATTTTCATTTAGGAAATATCATTGTTGATCTAACTGGTACATTTTGACTAGAGAAATAGTTGGGAGTTGCTCACCAGTGATTTCATCGGTCTGATCGTGTCAAGTGATTACCGTCAATGTCATCCGTATGTTCAAATCGTCAGTCGAGTGCATTGCTAGTTGTTAGGCTGGTAGTTAGAGGAAATGACTGGTAGCTCGCGAAATAGCTAGACATTCGCTAGCTACGCCGACTGCAGGGTATTTAAAATACTTGCAAACAATAATATTTATACACACAGAAGCAGCATTACATATATATGTAAGTATTTGTGTTGAAAATGTTAATGTTTGTTGAATTTTAAAGTTCTAACTAAGCTTGATGTTGATCTAATAAATATATTTGAGCTATCCATGAATAAATAATAGAAGCTGTCGATGGATGTTGAAAAAATTTCCATTATCTTTATTTTATGTATGTACCTACGTACTAGTAATGTTACGAATACTCGTATTCGATTTTTCGACTATTTGCTTATTTTAATATATTTTTATTCGTATTCGACAAGTAAGTATTTTGTTACCAGAAATTAAACATTTTTCCTTTTATGGGATGTTTGTTTCATATAAATTAGATTATTTCTAAACAAAATATGTTTCAATCAGCAGGTTTTCTTTTAAGCAAATGCAAGCAAGTGCTTTGAGATTGATCAAAAATAATAAATATAAATAACAATTTTTATTTTCAATTAAGCGTTTTTTACATATAAACAGTGCGTTCTTATCCGAATTCGACTTTATACACATATATTTACCGTGTAGTACCTACACCATACCATAGCGTTTTAATTTACTTTAGCAAAAATAAAATTTCGGTTCTGAGTTTTGATTACATATATACAATTTTATAAACCTTTCAAAAATAAATTTAAAATAAATACTTTGTGCTCCAGTATTGAACTAAGGAGTCGCTCACTATACTTCTACCCACTAACCATTGTGCTACAGAGGCTTGTTAGTGTTGAATGTATATTAACTTAATTATAGCTTTACGCATTTTTTCGTACAAACCCCTTTTTGTCACACATCTAAGCATGTGTGTATAAAAATACAAAGCATTTGCTTTTGAAAGATCAACACATTCAAATCGTTATTTGCTTTTAACATACTAAGCAGTGCTGCCACGACCAAAAAAATATTACAACCAAATATTTTGAAAAAGTTACCAAATGTGAAAAAATAACCAAATTTAAAATGCATATTTTATTAACAAAAAATATTTAAATTTATTTAAAGTAGCATTACATACAGTTTATTTGCATTTTATACATAGTTAAATAATAATTGCAAAACAAGAAAACAAAACAAAAAATCATACTAATAGTAAATGAAAAGGAGAAACTTAAATTGAAATCAGTTTTTGTTTATTTGAGCCCTTATTCGTAAAAATAGTTTTTTTTTATAAGAGTTAAACCTGCCAAATGTTTATACAAAATTCATTTGATTGAAAGTTTATAAATTAAAATTTTTTTTGAATAGGATCATTACAATAAACAAAATTTGTACTGCACATTTATAAATAATAAGAAAGGAAAAAAAGAAATTGTTTTTACATATTAATAAATTTCTTATTAATAAGTGAAAAACATAACAAAAAACTTAAATTTAAACAAACTTTTTAAAGTGTTTATTTATTTAAAATAAACAATATTTGTACTTCAGGAAAAAAATGTAATTGTTTTACAAAATTTTTCTTTTAAATCAAAAAATTAATAGATTTACAATTCACAGTATTGAGATTAGAAATTATATACGAATTTTCAATTCATATCTTTGGCAGACCGTAAATAATGGGCAACATTTTGATTTTTGCACAACTGTTTCGATTGGATAATATTGTTAATAGTTTTAAAATCAAGACTATTACGAAATTTGGTTTTGTTTAAATTAAGCTGTGAAAACATTCTTTCGGCTGCAGCAGAACTATGTGGCAATGATAATAAATTTTGTACGAAATAAAAAAGTTGTTCAAAAGTTTTTTCGTTCGTCCCATTTTTGTTTTGAAAGTTGTCAGGTCTAGTTAGATGTGAATCATTGAATATTTTTTGATAACACAGAGCAGATCATTTAGTAGTACGGAGAGGTGTTGACAGTGTTGGGACCCAATCGTACTATGAACAGGTAATTAAAAATTTTCAAAAATTGTTTTCAAAGCTCAACAAGTTATATATATGTATAGTTAAAAAATATTCAAACGAAAAAAACTAACCAAAATGAAAAAATATTCGCATCTCACATTGAAAAATAAAATTACCAATTTTGGTTAGAAATAACAAAAAACGGCAGCTCTGATACCAAGCACTATTCTACACACATAAAAAATTTCATTTTTTTTTCACCAAAGCACATTATAAACATAAATATGTATGTATGCACACACATCGTTTTTAGAACACTATACGTACCAGACAAGTAAACTCTGTGGAAAAAAATGTCGCACACTGATGATTACAAAAATATACTCTGATGTATTTATATGTAAGTATGTTAAAAATGCTTTTGTATTTATCTTTTAAAATGTTATATATTTGTCAATTTGTTTTTCATTTTAAAAATTGAAATATATGTATGTACATAGGCTTGTAACTATGTATATTTGAAAATAATAAACAGGTTATTTTATACATATATATATATATACATATACATAATTGAAATGAGCCGTCGCTAAAAAGTATTTTGTCACCAGTAAAATAACTTTCCCTTTTATGAGGTGTTTTTTGATATGTATGTACATACATAAGTACCTATGTAATAGGTCAATAATTACTATTTGAAATAGCCCTACGTTAGAACAATGAATATTGTTTTAGCCTTCTCGAAATCGATAAACTGATACGTTCTGTTAGGCTGATTGGATAATCTAAGTAAGTACATATGGATGTAACTAATATGTATAATAGCTACATACATATGTATGTACATATGTATGTGTTTTTAAAAACCCCCTAGTAATTTGAATTTTCATCTAAGCAAGTAGGTATGTACATATGTACTAAGCTTTAAGCTAACTCAAAATAGTGTTGACTTTTCAAATATCAAATTATTACCTACAGTTAAAATAATAGGTAATTATGTGTGTAACAAATAACAATGTACATACATACATATGTAGGTACCTACATAGCAATTATATCAATATGTACATATAACAATATCAACTTTAAATCCGTGCTGAAATGAAAGTAACAAGCCAACATAAGGCAAACATATGTATGTACATATGTATGTAAAAATGTGCGTATAAATATAAAACAAAGTTACCCATCAAACCAAAAACTTCGATTTTGTAACGAATTTGAAAGTTTCGATTTGTAAAAATATGTCTTAACAATGTCGTTTAGACTATTCTTAATGTTTTCGTAATCATTTTTAATTGACTAAAGATCTGCACGTGATAAAACACTATTTATCTTGTAAATTTTATTAAATTTTTCATGTTAATTATATTTATCTATTGAACTAAAAATAATACAGTATTTTTCGGTTATTTGACCCTACGGTTAATTGGTTTCCACGCTTAATTGAACCACATGATCGGGCAAAAAAATATTGCATACGAAAACACATGTAAATTTCCTCGGATAATTGAACTCGGTTAATTGATTTTCCCGCTTAATTGGTTCAAAATTCATGTAATCAAAAATAAATTTCCTCTTACTTTTACCCGGTTAATTGCATTATTATTGAAAAATAATCTGGCATTTTTGCACATACATTATTGACATCATTTGTGAAAAAATTTGTGTTCAAGTTTATGTTTTTTTTGTAAAACCAATATATGAATTGTTTTTTATTTAGTTTATAAATTTAATTTTTTTGTAAAACTCATGTGCACACAAATAGTGCATTTAATAGTACATAGTATGTACCTACAATAATAAATACCTGCGATACACATATATGTACATTTTTTTCTGTTACTTGCCTTTTTTTTGTTTAAGGTAAAAAAAAATTATTTTGAAAAACTTAAAGTGCACATATGCGATTTCTTTTAATTCATTAGTATGTAGTTCCAATTATGCGTGATTTCTGTAATTGAACAAATTGTTCAATTAAACGGGATTCTTGTAATTGAACGAATTGTTAAATTAAGCGGGTATCGGCTAATTGGTTCCCCGGTTAATTGAACAAAAAGTTGTGCAAATTTTGATGTGCAATTAACCGAAAAAGACTGTATTAACGAAGTTTACCTGATTTTGCAATACTTACTTAATAATTAAATTTTTTAAAAAAATGTTTCTCTTCACAAACTCAATTTAAAACTTGTAAACATCAAATAGGTATAACTTCAGACATAATACAGAAATGTCTTACGGTAGAAAAACAAAATAAATATTTTGTATTATTGCCCATGCGCCCAACCATACGTACAAATATATATTATATAATTATATGTATGTATATATATATGTATGTATGCCTGAATGTTTTCATAAAAAGGGCATACCCTGCATTTTTAAAAGGAGAATTTTAATCAAATTCGTTAAGTATTTCCCTAACGAAAATCCGACTAAATACTACAGTGGCCACAAGTAATGCAAGAGTTCGCCTTTGACTCTCTGACACATATACATGTAAAAAAAGTGTTTTTAAAGGTAAAATGAGCAGAAGTCAACTAAAACGTTGCATAAACAAAGAAAAAGAACAATTAATTGAATATTTTATAACTATTGAAAAAGAAATTTGATAAATAAACAAATATGTATCAAAAAAAAATTAAATTTCTGTAGTATTTTCATTTAGGAAATATCATTGTTGATCTAACTGGTACATTTTGACTAGAGAAATAGTTGGGAGTTGCTCACCAGTGATCTCATCGGTCTGATCGTGTCAAGTGATTACCGTCAATGTCATCCGTATGTTCAAATCGTCAGTCGAGTGCATTGCTAGTTGTTAGGCTGGTAGTTAGAGGAAATGACTGGTAGCTCGCGAAATAGCTAGACATTCGCTAGCTACGCCGACTGCAGGGTATTTAAAATACTTGCAAACAATAATATTTATACACACAGAAGCAGCATTACATATATATGTAAGTATTTGTGTTGAAAATGTTAATGTTTGTTGAATTTTAAAGTTCTAACTAAGCTTGATCTTGATCTAATAAATATATTTGAGCTATCCATGAATAAATAATAGAAGCTGTCGATGGATGTTGAAAAAATTTCCATTATCTTTATTTTATGTATGTACCTACGTACTAGTAATGTTACGAATACTCGTATTCGATTTTTCGACTATTTGCTTATTTTAATATATTTTTATTCGTATTCGACAAGTAAGTATTTTGTTACCAGAAATTAAAAATTTTTCCTTTTATGGGATGTTTGTTTCATATAAATTAGATTATTTCTAAACAAAATATGTTTCAATCAGCAGGTTTTCTTTTAAGCAAATGCAAGCAAGTGCTTTGAGATTGATCAAAAATAATAAATATAAATAACAATTTTTATTTTCAATTAAGCGTTTTTTACATATAAACAGTGCGTTCTTATCCGAATTCGACTTTATACACATATATTTACCGTGTAGTACCTACACCATACCATAGCGTTTTAATTTACTTTAGCAAAAATAAAATTTCGGTTCTGAGTTTTGATTACATATATACAATTTTATAAACCTTTCAAAAATAAATTTAAAATAAATACTTTGTGCTTCAGTATTGAACTAAGGAGTCGCTCACTATAATTCTACCCACTAACCATTGTGCTACAGAGGCTTGTTAGTGTTGAATGTATATTAACTTAATTATAGCTTTACGCATTTTTTCGTACAAACCCCTTTTTGTCACACATCTAAGCATGTGTGTATAAAAATACAAAGCATTTGCTTTTGAAAGATCAACACATTCAAATCGTTATTTGCTTTTAACATACTAAGCAGTGCTGCCACGACCAAAAAAATATTACAACCAAATATTTTGAAAAAGTTACCAAATGTGAAAAAATAACCAAATTTAAAATGCATATTTTATTAACAAAAAATATTTAAATTTATTTAAAGTAGCATTACATACAGTTTATTTGCATTTTATACATAGTTAAATAATAATTGCAAAACAAGAAAACGAAAAAAAAAAAATCATACTAATAGTAAATGAAAAGGAGAAACTTAAATTGAAATCAGTTTTTGTTTATTTGAGCCCTTATTCGTAAAAATAGTTTATTTTTATAAGAGTTAAACCTGCCAAATGTTTATACAAAATTCATTTGATTGAAAGTTTATAAATTAAAATTTTTTTTGAATAGGATCATTACAATAAACAAAATTTGTACTGCACATTTATAAATAATAAGAAAGGAAAAAAAGAAATTGTTTTTACATATTAATAAATTTCTTATTAATAAGTGAAAAACATAACAAAAAACTTAAATTTAACCAAACTTTTTAAAGTGTTTATTTATTTAAAATAAACAATATTTGTACTTCAGGAAAAAAATGTAATTGTTTTACAAAATTTTTCTTTTAAATCAAAAAATTAATAGATTTACAATTCACAGTATTGAGATTAGAAATTATATACGAATTTTCAATTCATATCTTTGGCAGACCGTAAATAATGGGCAACATTTTGATTTTTGCACAACTGTTTCGATTGGATAATATTGTTAATAGTTTTAAAATCAAGACTATTACGAAATTTGGTTTTGTTTAAATTAAGCTGTGAAAACATTCTTTCGGCTGCAGCAGAACTATGTGGCAATGATAATAAATTTTGTACGAAATAAAAAAGTTGTTCAAAAGTTTTTTCGTTCGTCCCATTTTTGTTTTGAAAGTTGTCAGGTCTAGCTAGATGTGAATCATTGAATATTTTTTAATAACACAGAGCAGATCATTTAGTAGTACGGAGAGGTGTTGACAGTGTTGGGACCCAATCGTACTATGAACAGGTAATTAAAAATTTTCAAAAATTGTTTTCAAAGCTTAACAAGTTATATATATAGTTAAAAAATATTCAAACGAAAAAAACTAACCAAAATGAAAAAATATTCGCATCTCACATTGAAAAATAAAATTACCAATTTTTGTTAGAAATAACAAAAAACGGCAGCTCTGATACCAAGCACTATTCTACACACATAAAAAATTTCAATTTTTTTTTCACCAAAGCACATTATAAACATAAATATGTATGTATGCACACAAATCGTTTTTAGAACACTATACATACGTACCAGACAAGTAAACTCTGTGGAAAAAAATGTCGCACACTGATGATTACATATATACTCTGATGTATTTATATGTATGTTAAAAATGCTTCTGTATTTATCTTTTAAAATGTTGTATATTTGTCAATTTGTTTTTCATTTTAAAAATTGAAATATATGTACATAGGCTTGTAACTATTTTTGAAAATAATAAACAGGTTATTTTATACATATATATATATATATATATTTTTTTTTTTAAATTAATATACACAAGAACTATCTAGCCTCAGTAGCACGATGGGTCGTGTGTTGGATTATTGTGAGCGATTCCTCAGTTCAATACTGGAGCATTTATTTATTTTAAATTTATTTCTGAAAGGGTTATAAAATTGTATATATGTATGTAATCAAAAATCAGAACCGAAATTTTATTTTTGCTAAAGTAAATTAAAACGCTATGGTATGATACAGGTGTAGGTACTACACGCTAAATATACATATATATATACATAGGTATATATGTATTTTTCGGTTAATTGCACATCAAAATTTGCACAACTTTTTGTTCAATTAACCGGGGAACCAATTAGCCGATACCCGCTTAATTGAACAAATCGTTCAATTACAAGAATCCGCATAATTGGAACTACTAATGAATTAAAAGAAATCGCATATGTGCACTTTAAGTTTTTCAAAATAATTTTTTTTTTACCTTAAACGAAAAAAATAGAAGTAACAGAAAAATATTGTACATATGTATATGTGTATACGCAGGTATTTATTATTGTAGGTACATACTATGTACTATTAAATGCACTATTTGTGTGCACATGAGTTTTACAAAAAAATTAAATTTATAAACTAAAAAACAATTCATTTGCAATTAACCGGGTAAAAGTAAGAGGAAATTTATTTTTGATGACATGAATTTTGAACCAATTAAGCGGGAAAATCAATTAACCGGGTTCAATTATCCGAGGAAATTTACATGTGTTTTCGTATGCAATATTTTTTTGCCCGATTATGTGGTTCAATTAAGCGTGGAAACCAATTAACCGTAGGGTCAATTAACCGAAAAATACTGTATACATAATTGAAATGAGCCGTCGCTAAAAAGTATTTTGTCACCAGTAAAATAACTTTCCCTTTTATGAGGTGTTTTTTGATATGTACATACATACATAAGTACCTATGTAATAGGTCAATAACGAAGAATAAATAACTTACATAATTACTATTTGAACTAGCCATACGTTAGAACAATGAATATTGTTTTAGCCTTCTCGAAATCGATAAACTGATACGTTCTGTTAGGCTGATTGGATAATATAAGTACATACATACATATGTACCTAATATGTATAATAGCTACATATTTCTACATATTTCATTTAAAAATATTTCTCGAATAATTTGCACAGAGTAGGTACATTTTCCAAAAAAAAAAAAAAGTCATAAAAAAGTAGTACATAAAATGTACAAAAACATATTAATTTATATATATATGTATGTACATATATGTGTGTATGTTAAAAATGCATTTGTATTTAGAAGTAAAAAATATGTGATTTGTTTTTCATTTTAGATTCCTTTTAAACTCAGTGAGAAAAAAAGTAATGATAAAACATGCACACATACTGCTTACAGTATTATCAAAGGATATTAACAAAGGATATACAGGCTTATTATATTCTGCGAATCACATATATATGCATTGGTGAAGGGTATATAAGATTCGGCACAGCCGAATATAGCACTCTTACTTGTTTTTTGCTAATTTGGAGAAGATGGGATTACTCGGGAACGGCTCGTAGGTTTTTTAGTGTATTTTCCAGGAAAAATCAGCAACGCTTTTTTTTCTAATTTGGAGAAGGTGTGATTACTCGGGAACGGCTCGTAGGATTTTTGATGTTTTTTCCAGGAAAAATCAGCAACGCTTTTTTTGGCCAATTTGGAGATGGTGTGATTACTCGGGAACGGCTCGTAGGATTTTAAGTGTATTTTCCAGGAAAAATCAACAACGCTTTTTTTGGCCAATTTGGAGAAGATGGGATTACTCGGGAACGGCTCGTAGGTTTTTTAGTGTATTTTCCAGGAAAAATCAGCAACGCTTTTTTTTGGCCAATTTGGAGAAGGTGTGATTACTCGGGAACGGCTCGTAAGATTTTTAGTGTATTTTCCAGGAAAAATCAGCAACGCTTTTTTTTGGCCAATTTGGAGAAGGTGTGATTACTCGGGAACGGCTCGTAAGATTTTTGATGTTTTTTCCAGGAAAAATCAGCAACGCTTTTTTGGCCAATTTGGAGAAGGTGTGATTACTCGGGAACGGCTCGTAAGATTTTTGATGTATTTTCCAGGAAAAATCAGCAACGCTTTTTTTGGCCAATTTGGAGAAGATGGGATTACTCGGGAACGGCTCGTAAGATTTTTGATGTATTTTCCAGGAAAAATCAGCAACGCTTTTTTTTTGGCCAATTTGGAGAAGGTGTGATTACTCGGGAACGGCTCGTAGGATTTTTAGTGTATTTTCCAGGAAAAATCAGCAACGCTTTTTTTTTGCTAATTTGGAGAAGATGGGATTACTCGGGAACGGCTCGTAAGATTTTTGATGTTTTTTCCAGGAAAAATCAGCAACGCTTTTTTTGGCCAATTTGGAGAAGGTGTGATTACTCGGGAACGGCTCGTAGGTTTTTTGATGTATTTTCCAGGAAAAATCAACAACGCTTTTTTTGGCCAATTTGGAGAAGGTGTGATTACTCGGGAACGGCTCGTAGGATTTTTAGTGTATTTTCCAGGAAAAATCAGCAACGCTTTTTTTTCTAATTTGGAGAAGATGGGATTACTCGGGAACGGCTCGTAAGATTTTTAGTGTATTTTCCAGGAAAAATCAACAACGCTTTTTTTGGCCAATTTGGAGAAGGTGTGATTACTCGGGAACGGCTCGTAGGATTTTTGATGTTTTTTCCAGGAAAAATCAGCAACGCTTTTTTTTCTAATTTGGAGAAGATGGGATTACTCGGGAACGGCTCGTAAGATTTTTAGTGTATTTTCCAGGAAAAATCAGCAACGCTTTTTTGGGCCAATTTGGAGAAGATGGGATTACTCGGGAACGGCTCATAAAATTTTTAATATATTTTCCAGGAAAAATCAGCAACGCTTTTTTTTGCTAATTTGGAGAAGGTGTGATTACTCGGGAACGGCTCGTAGGTTTTTTAGTGTATTTTCCAGGAAAAATCAGCAAGGTTTTTTTTTTGCCAATTTGGAGAAGGTGTGATTACTCGGGAACGGCTCGTAGGTTTTTTAGTGTATTTTTCAGGAAAAATCAGCAACGCTTTTTTTTTTGGCCAATTTGGAGAAGGTGTGATTACTCGGGAACGGCTCGTAGGATTTTTTAGTGTATTTTCCAGGAAAAATCAGCAACGCTTTTTTTGGCCAATTTGGAGAAGGTGTGATTACTCGGGAACGGCTCGTAAGATTTTTAGTGTATTTTCCAGGAAAAATCAACAACGCTTTTTTTGGCCAATTTGGAGAAGCTGTGATTACTCGGGAACGGCTCGTAGGATTTTTAGTGTATTTTCCAGGAAAAATCAGCAACGCTTTTTTTTGCCAATTTGGAGAAAGTGTGATTACTCGGGAACGGCTCGTAAGATTTTTAGTGTATTTTCCAGGAAAAATCAGCAACGCTTTTTTTTGGCCAATTTGGAGAAGATGGGATTACTCGGGAACGGCTCGTTGGTTTTTTAGTGTATATTCCAGGAAAAATCAGCAACGCTTTTTTTTTCTAATTTGGAGAAGATGGGATTACTCGGGAACGGCTCGTAGGATTTTTAGTGTATTTTCCAGGAAAAATCAGCAACGCTTTTTTTTCTAATTTGGAGAAGATGGGATTACTCGGGAACGGCTCGTAAGATTTTTAGTGTGTTTTCCAGGAAAAATCAACAACGCTTTTTTTGGCCAATTTGGAGAAGGTGTGATTACTCGGGAACGGCTCGTAGGATTTTTTATGTTTTTTCCAGGAAAAATCAGCAACGCTTTTTTTTCTAATTTGGAGAAGATGGGATTACTCGGGAACGGCTCGTAGGATTTTTAGTGTATTTTCCAGGAAAAATCAGCAACGCTTTTTTTGGCCAATTTGGAGAAGATGGGATTACTCGGGAACGGCTCATAAAATTTTTAATATATTTTCCAGGAAAAATCAGCAACGCTTTTTTTTGCTAATTTGGAGAAGGTGTGATTACTCGGGAACGGCTCGTAGGTTTTTTAGTGTATTTTCCAGGAAAAATCAGCAAGGTTTTTTTTTGGCCAATTTGGAGAAGGTGTGATTACTCGGGAACGGCTCGTAGGTTTTTTAGTGTATTTTTCAGGAAAAATCAGCAACGCTTTTTTTTTGGCCAATTTGGAGAAGGTGTGATTACTCGGGAACGGCTCGTAGGATTTTTAGTGTATTTTCCAGGAAAAATCAGCAACGCTTTTTTTGGCAAATTTGGAGAAGGTGTGATTACTCGGGAACGGCTCGTAAGATTTTTAGTGTATTTTCCAGGAAAAATCAACAACGCTTTTTTTGGCCAATTTGGAGAAGCTGTGATTACTCGGGAACGGCTCGTAGGATTTTTAGTGTATTTTCCAGGAAAAATCAGCAACGCTTTTTTTTGCTAATTTGGAGAAGATGGGATTACTCGGGAACGGCTCGTAAGATTTTTGATGTTTTTTTCAGGAAAAATCAGCAACGCTTTTTTTGGCCAATTTGGAGAAGGTGTGATTACTCGGGAACGGCTCGTAGGATTTTTAGTGTATTTTCCAGGAAAAATCAACAACGCTTTTTTTGGCCAATTCGGAGAAGGTGTGATTACTCGGGAACGGCTCGTAGGTTTTTTAGTGTATTTTCCAGGAAAAATCAGCAACGCTTTTTTTGGCCAATTTGGAGAAGGTGTGATTACTCGGGAACGGCTCGTAGGATTTTTGATGTTTTTTCCAGGAAAAATCAGCAACGCTTTTTTGACCAATTTGGAGATGGTGTGATTACTCGGGAACGGCTCGTAAGATATTTGATGTTTTTTCCAGGAAAAATCAGCAACGCTTTTTTTGGCCAATTTGGAGAAGGTGTGATTACTCGGGAACTGCTCGTAGGATTTTTAGTGTATTTTCCAGGAAAAATCAACAACGCTTTTTTTGGCCAATTTGGAGAAGATGGGATTACTCGGGAACGGCTCGTAGGATTTTTAGTGTATTTTCCAGGAAAAATCAGCAACGCTTTTTTTTGCCAATTTGGAGAAAGTATGATTACTCGGGAACGGCTCGTAAGATTTTTAGTGTATTTTCCAGGAAAAATCAGCAACGCTTTTTTTGGCCAATTTGGAGAAGGTGTGATTACTCGGGAACGGCTCGTAAGATTTTTGATGTTTTTTCCAGGAAATATCAGCAACGCTTTTTTTGGCCAATTTGGAGAAGGTGTGATTACTCGGGAACGGCTCGTAAGATTTTTAGTGTATTTTCCAGGAAAAATCAGCAACGCTTTTTTTGGCCAATTTGGAGAAGATGGGATTACTCGGGAACGGCTCGTAGGTTTTTTAGTGTATTTTCCAGGAAAAATCAGCAACGCTTTTTTTGGCCAATTTGGAGAAGGTGTGATTACTCGGGAACAGCTCGTAAGATTTTTAGTGTATTTTCCAGGAAAAATCAGCAACGCTTTTTTTGGCCAATTTGGAGAAGGTGTGATTACTCGGGAACGGCTCGTAGGTTTTTTAGTGTATTTTCCATGAAAAATCAGCAAGGTTTTTTTTTGGCCAATTTGGAGAAGGTGTGATTACTCGGGAACGGCTCGTAGGTTTTTTAGTGTATTTTCCAGGAAAAATCAGCAACGCTTTTTTTGGCCAATTTGGAGAAGGTGTGATTACTCGGGAACGGCTCGTAAGATTTTTAGTGTATTTTCCAGGAAAAATCAACAACGCTTTTTTTGGCCAATTTGGAGAAGGTGTGATTACTCGGGAACGGCTCGTAGGATTTTTAGTGTATTTTCCAGGAAAAATCAGCAACGCTTTTTTTTCTAATTTGGAGAAGATGGGATTACTCGGGAACGGCTCGTAGGATTTTTAGTGTATTTTCCAGGAAAAATCAGCAACGCTTTTTTTTCTAATTTGGAGAAGATGGGATTACTCGGGAACGGCTCGTAGGATTTTTATTGTATTTTCCAGGAAAAATCAGCAACGCTTTTTTTGGCCAATTTGGAGAAGATGGGATTACTCGGGAACGGCTCATAAAATTTTTAATATATTTTCCAGGAAAAATCAGCAACGCTTTTTTTTGCTAATTTGGAGAAGGTGCGATTACTCGGGAACGGCTCGTAGGTTTTTTAGTGTATTTTCCAGGAAAAATCAGCAAGGTTTTTTTTTGGCCAATTTGGAGAAGGTGTGATTACTCGGGAACGGCTCGTAGGTTTTTTAGTGTATTTTTCAGGAAAAATCAGCAACGCTTTTTTTTTGGCCAATTTGGAGAAGGTGTGATTACTCGGGAACGGCTCGTAGGATTTTTAGTGTATTTTCCAGGAAAAATCAGCAACGCTTTTTTTGGCCAATTTGGAGAAGGTGTGATTACTCGGGAACGGCTCGTAAGATTTTTAGTGTATTTTCCAGGAAAAATCAACAACGCTTTTTTTGGCCAATTTGGAGAAGCTGTGATTACTCGGGAACGGCTCGTAGGATTTTTAGTGTATTTTCCAGGAAAAATCAGCAACGCTTTTTTTTTGCTAATTTGGAGAAGATGGGATTACTCGGGAACGGCTCGTAAGATTTTTGATGTTTTTTTCAGGAAAAATCAGCAACGCTTTTTTTGGCCAATTTGGAGAAGGTGTGATTACTCGGGAACGGCTCGTAGGATTTTTAGTGTATTTTCCAGGAAAAATCAACAACGCTTTTTTTGGCCAATTCGGAGAAGGTGTGATTACTCGGGAACGGCTCGTAGGTTTTTTAGTGTATTTTCCAGGAAAAATCAGCAACGCTTTTTTTGGCCAATTTGGAGAAGGTGTGATTACTCGGGAACGGCTCGTAGGATTTTTGATGTTTTTTCCAGGAAAAATCAGCAACGCTTTTTTGGCCAATTTGGAGATGGTGTGATTACTCGGGAACGGCTCGTAAGATATTTGATGTTTTTTCCAGGAAAAATCAGCAACGCTTTTTTTGGCCAATTTGGAGAAGGTGTGATTACTCGGGAACTGCTCGTAGGATTTTTAGTGTATTTTCCAGGAAAAATCAACAACGCTTTTTTTGGCCAATTTGGAGAAGATGGGATTACTCGGGAACGGCTCGTAGGATTTTTAGTGTATTTTCCAGGAAAAATCAGCAACGCTTTTTTTGCCAATTTGGAGAAAGTGTGATTACTCGGGAACGGCTCGTAAGATTTTTAGTGTATTTTCCAGGAAAAATCAGCAACGCTTTTTTTGGCCAATTTGGAGAAGGTGTGATTACTCGGGAACGGCTCGTAAGATTTTTGATGTTTTTTCCAGGAAATATCAGCAACGCTTTTTTTGGCCAATTTGGAGAAGGTGTGATTACTCGGGAACGGCTCGTAAGATTTTTAGTGTATTTTCCAGGAAAAATCAGCAACGCTTTTTTTGGCCAATTTGGAGAAGATGGGATTACTCGGGAACGGCTCGTAGGTTTTTTAGTGTATTTTCCAGGAAAAATCAGCAACGCTTTTTTTGGCCAATTTGGAGAAGGTGTGATTACTCGGGAACAGCTCGTAAGATTTTTAGTGTATTTTCCAGGAAAAATCAGCAACGCTTTTTTTGGCCAATTTGGAGAAGGTGTGATTACTCGGGAACGGCTCGTAGGTTTTTTAGTGTATTTTCCATGAAAAATCAGCAAGGTTTTTTTTTGGCCAATTTGGAGAAGGTGTGATTACTCGGGAACGGCTCGTAGGTTTTTTAGTGTATTTTCCAGGAAAAATCAGCAACGCTTTTTTTGGCCAATTTGGAGAAGGTGTGATTACTCGGGAACGGCTCGTAAGATTTTTAGTGTATTTTCCAGGAAAAATCAACAACGCTTTTTTTGGCCAATTTGGAGAAGGTGTGATTACTCGGGAACGGCTCGTAGGATTTTTAGTGTATTTTCCAGGAAAAATCAGCAACGCTTTTTTTTCTAATTTGGAGAAGATGGGATTACTCGGGAACGGCTCGTAGGATTTTTAGTGTATTTTCCAGGAAAAATCAGCAACGCTTTTTTTTGGCCAATTTGGAGAAGGTGTGATTACTCGGGAACGGCTCGTAAGATTTTTAGTGTATTTTCCAGGAAAAATCAACAACGCTTTTTTTGGCCAATTTGGAGAAGCTGTGATTACTCGGGAACGGCTCGTAAGATTTTTGATGTATTTTCCAGGAAAAATCAGCAACGCTTTTTTTTGGCCAATTT
This sequence comes from Lypha dubia, assembly GCA_947311025.1. Lineage (NCBI taxonomy): Eukaryota > Metazoa > Arthropoda > Insecta > Diptera > Tachinidae > Lypha > Lypha dubia. The sequence goes on from CAMZJU010000049.1 coordinate 178,134, forward strand.
GGAGAAGATGGGATTACTCGGGAACGGCTCGTAGGTTTTTTAGTGTATTTTTCAGGAAAAATCAGCAACGCTTTTTTTTTGCCAATTTGGAGAAGGTGTGATTACTCGGGAACGGCTCGTAGGTTTTTTAGTGTATTTTCCAGGAAAAATCAGCAACGCTTTTTTTGGCCAATTTGGAGAAGGTGTGATTACTCGGGAACGGCTCGTAAGATTTTTAGTGTATTTTCCAGGAAAAATCAGCAACGCTTTTTTTGGCCAATTTGGAGAAGGTGTGATTACTCGGGAACGGCTCGTAAGATTTTTAGTGTAATTTCCAGGAAAAATCAACAACGCTTTTTTTTTGGCCAATTTGGAGAAGGTGTGATTACTCGGGAACGGCTCGTAAGATTTTTAGTGTATTTTCCAGGAAAAATCAGCAACGCTTTTTTTGGCCAATTTGGAGAAGGTGTGATTACTCGGGAACGGCTCGTAAGATTTTTAGTGTATTTTCCAGGAAAAATCAGCAACGCTTTTTTTTTGGCCAATTTGGAGAAGGTGTGATTACTCGGGAACGGCTCGTAGGATTTTTAGTGTATTTTCCAGGAAAAATCAGCAACGCTTTTTTTGGCCAATTTGGAGAAGGTGTGATTACTCGGGAACGGCTCGTAGGTTTTTTAGTGTATTTTCCAGGAAAAATCAGCAAGGTTTTTTTTTGGCCAATTTGGAGAAGGTGTGATTACTCGGGAACGGCTCGTAGGTTTTTTAGTGTATTTTCCAGGAAAAATCAGCAACGCTTTTTTTGGCCAATTTGGAGAAGGTGTGATTACTCGGGAACGGCTCGTAAGATTTTTAGTGTATTTTCCAGGAAAAATCAACAACGCTTTTTTTGGCCAATTTGGAGAAGGTGTGATTACTATTGAACGGCTCGTAGGATTTTTAGTGTATTTTCCAGGAAAAATCAGCAACGCTTTTTTTTCTAATTTGGAGAAGATGGGATTACTCGGGAACGGCTCGTAGGTTTTTTAGTGTATTTTCCAGGAAAAATCAGCAACGCTTTTTTTTGGCCAATTTGGAGAAGGTGTGATTACTCGGGAACGGCTCGTAAGATTTTTAGTGTATTTTCCAGGAAAAATCAACAACGCTTTTTTTGGCCAATTTGGAGAAGCTGTGATTACTCGGGAACGGCTCGTAAGATTTTTGATGTATTTTCCAGGAAAAATCAGCAACGCTTTTTTTTTGCCAATTTGGAGAAGGTGTGATTACTCGGGAACGGCTCGTAGGATTTTTAGTGTATTTTCCAGGAAAAATCAGCAACGCTTTTTTTGGCCAATTTGGAGAAGGTGTTATTACTCGGGAACGGCTCGTAGGTTTTTTAGTGTATTTTCCAGGAAAAATCAGCAACGCTTTTTTTTGGCCAGTTTGGAGAAGGTGTGATTACTCGGGAACGGCTCGTAGGATTTTTAGTGTATTTTCCAGGAAAAATCAACAACGCTTTTTTTGGCCAATTTGGAGAAGGTGTGATTACTCGGAAACGGCTCGTAAGATTTTTAGTGTATTTTCCAGGAAAAATCAGCAACGCTTTTTTTGGCCAATTTGGAGAAGGTGTGATTACTCGGGAACGGCTCGTAGGATTTTTAGTGTATTTTCCAGGAAAAATCAGCAACGCTTTTTTTTGCCAATTTGGAGAAGGTGTGATTACTCGGGAACGGCTCGTAGGATTTTTAGTGTATTTTCCAGGAAAAATCAGCAACGCTTTTTTTGGCCAATTTGGAGAAGGTGTGATTACTCGGGAACGGCTCGTAGGTTTTTTAGTGTATTTTCCAGGAAAAATCAGCAACGCTTTTTTTTGGCCAATTTGGAGAAGGTGTGATTACTCGGGAACGGCTCGTAAGATTTTTAGTGTATTTTCTAGGAAAAATCAGCAACGCTTTTTTTTTGCCAATTTGGAGAAAGTGTGATTACTCCGGAACGGCTCGTAAGATTTTTAGTGTATTTTCCAGGAAAAATCAGCAACGCTTTTTTTTCTAATTCGGAGAAGATGGGATTACTCGGGAACGGCTCGTAGGTTTTTTAGTGTATTTTTCAGGAAAAATCAGCAACGCTTTTTTTTTGCCAATTTGGAGAAGATGGGATTACTCGGGAACTGCTCGTAAGATTTTTGATGTATTTTCCAGGAAAAATCAGCAACGCTTTTTTTGGCCAATTTGGAGAAGGTGTGATTACTCGGGAACGGCTCGTAAGATTTTTGATGTTTTTTCCAGGAAAAATCAGCAACGCTTTTTTTTCTAATTTGGAGAAGATGGGATTACTCGGGAACGGCTCGTAGGATTTTTAGTGTATTTTCCAGGAAAAATCAACAACGCTTTTTTTGGCCAATTTGGAGAAGATGGGATTACTCGGGAACGGCTCGTAGGTTTTTTAGTGTATTTTCCAGGAAAAATCAATAACGCTTTTTTTGGCCAATTTGGAGAAGGTGTGATTACTCGGGAACGGCTCGTAGGTTTTTTAGTGTATTTTCCAGGAAAAATCAGCAACGCTTTTTTTTTGCCAATTTGGAGAAGGTGTGATTACTCGGGAACGGCTCGTAAGATTTTTGATGTTTTTTCCAGGAAAAATCAGCAACGCTTTTTTTGGCCAATTTGGAGAAGGTGTGATTACTCGGGAAAGGCTCGTAGGATTTTTGATGTTTTTTCCAGGAAAAATCAGCAACGCTTTTTTTTCTAATTTGGAGAAGATGGGATTACTCGGGAACGGCTCGTAGGATTTTTAGTGTATTTTCCAGGAAAAATCAACAACGCTTTTTTTGGCCAATTTGGAGAAGATGGGATTACTCGGGAACGGCTCGTAGGTTTTTTAGTGTATTTTCCAGGAAAAATCAATAACGCTTTTTTTGGCCAATTTGGAGAAGGTGTGATTACTCGGGAACGGCTCGTAGGTTTTTTAGTGTATTTTCCAGGAAAAATCAGCAACGCTTTTTTTTGGCCAATTTGGAGAAGGTGTGATTACTCGGGAACGGCTCGTAGGATTTTTAGTGTATTTTCCAGGAAAAATCAGCAACGCTTTTTTTTGGCCAATTTGGAGAAGGTGTGATTACTCGGAAACGGCTCGTAGGATTTTTAGTGTATTTTCCAGGAAAAATCAGCAACGCTTTTTTTTGCCAATTTGGAGAAGGTGTGATTACTCGGGAACGGCTCGTAAGATTTTTGATGTTTTTTCCAGGAAAAATCAGCAACGCTTTTTGTTTGCCAATTTGGAGAAGGTGTGATTACTCGGGAACTGCTCGTAGGATTTTTAGTGTAATTTCCAGGAAAAATCAGCAACGCTTTTTTTTTGGCCAATTTGGAGAAGGTGTGATTACTCGGGAACGGCTCGTAGGATTTTTAGTGTATTTTCCAGGAAAAATCAGCAACGCTTTTTTTTTGCTAATTTGGAGAAGATGGGATTACTCGGGAACGGCTCGTAGGTTTTTTAGTGTATTTTCCAGGAAAAATGTGCAACGCTTTTTTTGGCCAATTTGGAGAAGGTGTGATTACTCGGGAACGGCTCGTAGGATTTTTAGTGTATTTTCCAGGAAAAATCAGCAACGCTTTTTTTGGCCAATTTGGATAAGGTGTGATTACTCGGGAACGGCTCGTAAGATTTTTAGTGTATTTTCCAGGAAAAATCAACAACGCTTTTTTTGGCCAATTTGGAGAAGCTGTGATTACTCGGGAACGGCTCGTAGGTTTTTTAGTGTATTTTCCAGGAAAAATGTGCAACGCTTTTTTTTCTAATTTGGAGAAGGTGTGATTACTCGGGAACGGCTCGTAGGATTTTTGATGTTTTTTCCAGGAAAAATCAGCAACGCTTTTTTTGGCCAATTTGGAGAAGGTGTGATTACTCGGGAACGGCTCGTAGGTTTTTTAGTGTATTTTCCAGGAAAAATCAGCAACGCTTTTTTTTGGCCAATTTGGAGAAGGTGTGATTACTCGGGAACGGCTCGTAGGTTTTTTAGTGTATTTTCCAGGAAAAATCAGCAACGCTTTTTTTTGGCCAATTTGGAGAAGGTGTGATTACTCGGGAACGGCTCGTAGGTTTTTTAGTGTATTTTCCAGGAAAAATCAGCAACGCTTTTTTTTGGCCAATTTGGAGAAGGTGTGATTACTCGGGAACGGCTCGTAAGATTTTTAGTGTATTTTCCAGGAAAAATCAACAACGCTTTTTTTGGCCAATTTGGAGAAGCTGTGATTACTCGGAAACGGCTCGTAAGATTTTTGATGTTTTTTCCAGGAAAAATCAGCAACGCTTTTTTTTGGCCAATTTGGAGAAGGTGTGATTACTCGGGAACGGCTCGTAAGATTTTTGATGTATTTTCCAGGAAAAATCAGCAACGCTTTTTTTTGGCCAATTTGGAGAAGGTGTGATTACTCGGGAACGGCTCGTAGGATTTTTAGTGTATTTTCCAGGAAAAATCAGCAACGCTTTTTTTTGGCCAATTTGGAGAAGGTGTGATTACTCGGGAACGGCTCGTAAGATTTTTAGTGTATTTTCCAGGAAAAATCAGCAACGCTTTTTTTTTTGGCCAATTTGGAGAAGGTGTGATTACTCGGGAACGGCTCGTAGGATTTTTAGTGTATTTTCCAGGAAAAATCAGCAACGCTTTTTTTTGCCAATTTGGAGAAGGTGTGATTACTCGGGAACTGCTCGTAGGATTCTTAGTGTAATTTCCAGGAAAAATCAGCAACGCTTTTTTTGGCCAATTTGGAGAAGGTGTGATTACTCGGGAACGGCTCGTAGGATTTTTAGTGTATTTTCCAGGAAAAATCAGCAACGCTTTTTTTTTGCTAATTTGGAGAAGATGGGATTACTCGGGAACGGCTCGTAGGTTTTTTAGTGTATTTTCCAGGAAAAATCAGCAACGCTTTTTTTTGGCCAATTTGGAGAAGGTGTGATTACTCGGGAACGGCTCGTAGGTTTTTTAGTGTATTTTCCAGGAAAAATCAGCAACGTTTTTTTTTGGCCAATTTGGAGAAGATGGGATTACTCGGGAACGGCTCGTAAGATTTTTAGTGTATTTTCCAGGAAAAATCAACAACGCTTTTTTTTGCCAATTTGGAGAAGGTGTGATTACTCGGGAACGGCTCGTAGGTTTTTTAGTGTATTTTCCAGGAAAAATGTGCAACGCTTTTTTTGGCCAATTTGGAGAAGGTGTGATTACTCGGGAACGGCTCGTAGGATTTTTAGTGTATTTTCCAGGAAAAATCAGCAACGCTTTTTTTGGCCAATTTGGATAAGGTGTGATTACTCGGGAACGGCTCGTAGGATTTTTGATGTTTTTTCCAGGAAAAATCAGCAACGCTTTTTTTTTGCTAATTCGGAGAAGATGGGATTACTCGGGAACGGCTCGTAGGTTTTTTAGTGTATTTTTCAGGAAAAATCAGCAACGCTTTTTTTTGCCAATTTGGAGAAGATGGGATTACTCGGGAACTGCTCGTAAGATTTTTGATGTATTTTCCAGGAAAAATCAGCAACGCTTTTTTTGGCCAATTTGGAGAAGATGGGATTACTCGGGAACGGCTCGTAGGTTTTTTAGTGTATTTTCCAGGAAAAATCAGCAACGCTTTTTTTGGCCAATTTGGAGAAGGTGTGATTACTCGGGAACGGCTCGTAAGATTTTTGATGTTTTTTCCAGGAAAAATCAGCAACGCTTTTTTTGGCCAATTTGGAGAAGGTGTGATTACTCGGGAACGGCTCGTAAGATTTTTAGTGTATTTTCCAGGAAAAATCAACAACGCTTTTTTTTGGCCAATTTGGAGAAGGTGTGATTACTCGGGAACGGCTCGTAGGATTTTTAGTGTAATTTCCAGGAAAAATCAGCAACACTTTTTTTGGCCAATTTGGAGAAGATGGGATTACTCGGGAACGGCTCGTAGGTTTTTTAGTGTATTTTCCAGGAAAAATCAGCAACGCTTTTTTTTGGCCAATTTGGAGAAGGTGTGATTACTCGGGAACGGCTCGTAAGATTTTTAGTGTATTTTCCAGGAAAAATAAGCAACGCTTTTTTTTTGCCAATTTGGAGAAGGTGTGATTACTCGGAAACGGCTCGTAGGATTTTTAGTGTATTTTCCAGGAAAAATCAGCAACGCTTTTTTTTGGCCAATTTGGAGAAGGTGTGATTACTCGGAAACGGCTCGTAGGATTTTTAGTGTATTTTCCAGGAAAAATCAGCAACGCTTTTTTTTGCCAATTTGGAGAAGGTGTGATTACTCGGGAACGGCTCGTAAGATTTTTGATGTTTTTTCCAGGAAAAATCAGCAACGCTTTTTTTTTGCCAATTTGGAGAAGGTGTGATTACTCGGGAACTGCTCGTAGGATTTTTAGTGTAATTTCCAGGAAAAATCAGCAACGCTTTTTTTTTGGCCAATTTGGAGAAGGTGTGATTACTCGGGAACGGCTCGTAGGATTTTTAGTGTATTTTCCAGGAAAAATCAGCAACGCTTTTTTTTTGCTAATTTGGAGAAGATGGGATTACTCGGGAACGGCTCGTAGGTTTTTTAGTGTATTTTCCAGGAAAAATGTGCAACGCTTTTTTTGGCCAATTTGGAGAAGGTGTGATTACTCGGGAACGGCTCGTAGGATTTTTAGTGTATTTTCCAGGAAAAATCAGCAACGCTTTTTTTGGCCAATTTGGATAAGGTGTGATTACTCGGGAACGGCTCGTAAGATTTTTAGTGTATTTTCCAGGAAAAATCAACAACGCTTTTTTTGGCCAATTTGGAGAAGCTGTGATTACTCGGGAACGGCTCGTAGGTTTTTTAGTGTATTTTCCAGGAAAAATGTGCAACGCTTTTTTTTCTAATTTGGAGAAGGTGTGATTACTCGGGAACGGCTCGTAGGATTTTTGATGTTTTTTCCAGGAAAAATCAGCAACGCTTTTTTTGGCCAATTTGGAGAAGGTGTGATTACTCGGGAACGGCTGGTAGGTTTTTTAGTGTATTTTCCAGGAAAAATCAGCAACGCTTTTTTTTGGCCAATTTGGAGAAGGTGTGATTACTCGGGAACGGCTCGTAGGTTTTTTAGTGTATTTTCCAGGAAAAATCAGCAACGCTTTTTTTTGGCCAATTTGGAGAAGGTGTGATTACTCGGGAACGGCTCGTAGGTTTTTTAGTGTATTTTCCAGGAAAAATCAGCAACGCTTTTTTTTGGCCAATTTGGAGAAGGTGTGATTACTCGGGAACGGCTCGTAAGATTTTTAGTGTATTTTCCAGGAAAAATCAACAACGCTTTTTTTGGCCAATTTGGAGAAGCTGTGATTACTCGGAAACGGCTCGTAAGATTTTTGATGTTTTTTCCAGGAAAAATCAGCAACGCTTTTTTTTGGCCAATTTGGAGAAGGTGTGATTACTCGGGAACGGCTCGTAAGATTTTTGATGTATTTTCCAGGAAAAATCAGCAACGCTTTTTTTTGGCCAATTTGGAGAAGGTGTGATTACTCGGGAACGGCTCGTAGGATTTTTAGTGTATTTTCCAGGAAAAATCAGCAACGCTTTTTTTTGGCCAATTTGGAGAAGGTGTGATTACTCGGGAACGGCTCGTAAGATTTTTAGTGTATTTTCCAGGAAAAATCAGCAACGCTTTTTTTTTTGGCCAATTTGGAGAAGGTGTGATTACTCGGGAACGGCTCGTAGGATTTTTAGTGTATTTTCCAGGAAAAATCAGCAACGCTTTTTTTTGCCAATTTGGAGAAGGTGTGATTACTCGGGAACTGCTCGTAGGATTCTTAGTGTAATTTCCAGGAAAAATCAGCAACGCTTTTTTTGGCCAATTTGGAGAAGGTGTGATTACTCGGGAACGGCTCGTAGGATTTTTAGTGTATTTTCCAGGAAAAATCAGCAACGCTTTTTTTTTGCTAATTTGGAGAAGATGGGATTACTCGGGAACGGCTCGTAGGTTTTTTAGTGTATTTTCCAGGAAAAATCAGCAACGCTTTTTTTTGGCCAATTTGGAGAAGGTGTGATTACTCGGGAACGGCTCGTAGGTTTTTTAGTGTATTTTCCAGGAAAAATCAGCAACGTTTTTTTTTGGCCAATTTGGAGAAGATGGGATTACTCGGGAACGGCTCGTAAGATTTTTAGTGTATTTTCCAGGAAAAATCAACAACGCTTTTTTTTGCCAATTTGGAGAAGGTGTGATTACTCGGGAACGGCTCGTAGGTTTTTTAGTGTATTTTCCAGGAAAAATGTGCAACGCTTTTTTTGGCCAATTTGGAGAAGGTGTGATTACTCGGGAACGGCTCGTAGGATTTTTAGTGTATTTTCCAGGAAAAATCAGCAACGCTTTTTTTGGCCAATTTGGATAAGGTGTGATTACTCGGGAACGGCTCGTAGGATTTTTGATGTTTTTTCCAGGAAAAATCAGCAACGCTTTTTTTTTGCTAATTCGGAGAAGATGGGATTACTCGGGAACGGCTCGTAGGTTTTTTGTGTATTTTTCAGGAAAAATCAGCAACGCTTTTTTTTGCCAATTTGGAGAAGATGGGATTACTCGGGAACTGCTCGTAAGATTTTTGATGTATTTTCCAGGAAAAATCAGCAACGCTTTTTTTGGCCAATTTGGAGAAGATGGCATTACTCGGGAACGGCTCGTAGGTTTTTTAGTGTATTTTCCAGGAAAAATCAGCAACGCTTTTTTTGGCCAATTTGGAGAAGGTGTGATTACTCGGGAACGGCTCGTAAGATTTTTGATGTTTTTTCCAGGAAAAATCAGCAACGCTTTTTTTGGCCAATTTGGAGAAGGTGTGATTACTCGGGAACGGCTCGTAAGATTTTTAGTGTATTTTCCAGGAAAAATCAACAACGCTTTTTTTTGGCCAATTTGGAGAAGGTGTGATTACTCGGGAACGGCTCGTAGGATTTTTAGTGTAATTTCCAGGAAAAATCAGCAACACTTTTTTTGGCCAATTTGGAGAAGATGGGATTACTCGGGAACGGCTCGTAGGTTTTTTAGTGTATTTTCCAGGAAAAATCAGCAACGCTTTTTTTTGGCCAATTTGGAGAAGGTGTGATTACTCGGGAACGGCTCGTAAGATTTTTAGTGTATTTTCCAGGAAAAATAAGCAACGCTTTTTTTTTGCCAATTTGGAGAAGGTGTGATTACTCGGGAACGGCTCATAAAATTTTTAATATATTTTCCAGGAAAAATCAGCAACGCTTTTTTTTGCTAATTTGGAGAAGATGGGATTACTCCGGAACGGCTCGTAAGATTTTTAGTGTATTTTCCAGGAAAAATGTGCAACGCTTTTTTTTTGGCCAATTTGGAGAAGGTGTGATTACTCGGGAACGGCTCGTAGGATTTTTAGTGTATTTTCCAGGAAAAATCAGCAACGCTTTTTTTGGCCAATTTGGAGAAGATGGGATTACTCGGGAACTGCTCGTAGGATTTTTAGTGTATTTTCCAGAAAAAATCAGCAACGCTTTTTTTTGCCAATTTGGAGAAGGTGTGATTACTCGGGAACTGCTCGTAAGATTTTTAGTGTATTTTCCAGGAAAAATCAGCAACGCTTTTTTTTTGCCAATTTGGAGAAGGTGTGATTACTCGGGAACGGCTCATAAAATTTTTAATATATTTTCCAGGAAAAATCAGCAACGCTTTTTTTTGCTAATTTGGAGAAGATGGGATTACTCGGGAACGGCTCGTAGGATTTTTGATGTTTTTTCCAGGAAAAATCAGCAACGCTTTTTTTTGGCCAATTTGGAGAAGGTGTGATTACTCGGGAACTGCTCGTAGGATTTTTAGTGTATTTTCCAGGAAAAATCAGCAACGCTTTTTTTTCTAATTTGGAGAAGATGGGATTACTCGGGAACGGCTCGTAGGATTTTTAGTGTAATTTCCAGGAAAAATCAGCAACGCTTTTTTTGGCCAATTTGGAGAAGGTGTGATTACTCGGGAACGGCTCGTAGGATTTTTAGTGTATTTTCCAGGAAAAATCAGCAACGCTTTTTTTTTGGCCAATTTGGAGAAGGTGTGATTACTCGGGAACGGCTCGTAGGTTTTTTAGTGTATTTTCCAGGAAAAATCAGCAACGCTTTTTTTTGGCCAATTTGGAGAAAGTGTGATTACTCGGGAACGGCTCGTAGGATTTTAAGTGTAATTTCCAGGAAAAATCAGCAACGCTTTTTTTGGCCAATTTGGAGAAGGTGTGATTACTCGGGAACGGCTCGTAGGTTTTTTAGTGTATTTTCCAGGAAAAATCAGCAACGCTTTTTTTTGTCCAATTTGGAGAAGGTGTGATTACTCGGGAACTGCTCGTAGGATTTTTAGTGTATTTTCCAGGAAAAATCAGCAACGCTTTTTTTCTAATTTGGAGAAGATGGGATTACTCGGGAACGGCTCGTAGGATTTTTAGTGTAATTTCCAGGAAAAATCAGCAAGGTTTTTTTTTGGCCAATTTGGAGATGGTGTGATTACTCGGGAACGGCTCGTAGGATTTTTAGTGTATTTTCCAGGAAAAATCAGCAACGCTTTTTTTTCTAATTTGGAGAAGATGGGATTACTCGGGAACGGCTCGTAGGTTTTTTAGTGTATTTTTCAGGAAAAATCAGCAACGCTTTTTTTTCTAATTTGGAGAAGGTGTGATTACTCGGGAACGGCTCGTAAGATTTTTGATGTATTTTTCAGGAAAAATCAGCAACGCTTTTTTTGGCCAATTTGGAGAAGGTGTGATTACTCGGGAACGGCTCGTAGGATTTTTAGTGTATTTTCCAGGAAAAATGTGCAACGCTTTTTGTGGCAAATTTGGAGAAGGTGTGATTACTCGGGAACGGCTCATAAAATTTTTAATATATTTTCCAGGAAAAATCAGCAACACTTTTTTTGGCCAATTTGGAGAAGATGGGATTACTCGGGAACGGCTCGTAGGATTTTTGATGTTTTTTCCAGGAAAAATCAGCAACGCTTTTTTTTGGCCAATTTGGAGAAGGTGTGATTACTCGGGAACTGCTCGTAGGATTTTTAGTGTATTTTCCAGGAAAAATCAGCAACGCTTTTTTTTCTAATTTGGAGAAGATGGGATTACTCGGGAACGGCTCGTAGGATTTTTAGTGTAATTTCCAGGAAAAATCAGCAACGCTTTTTTTGGCCAATTTGGAGAAGGTGTGATTACTCGGGAACGGCTCGTAGGATTTTTAGTGTATTTTCCAGGAAAAATCAGCAACGCTTTTTTTTTGGCCAATTTGGAGAAGGTGTGATTACTCGGGAACGGCTCGTAGGTTTTTTAGTGTATTTTCCAGGAAAAATCAGCAACGCTTTTTTTTGGCCAATTTGGAGAAAGTGTGATTACTCGGGAACGGCTCGTAGGATTTTAAGTGTAATTTCCAGGAAAAATCAGCAACGCTTTTTTTGGCCAATTTGGAGAAGGTGTGATTACTCGGGAACGGCTCGTAGGTTTTTTAGTGTATTTTCCAGGAAAAATCAGCAACGCTTTTTTTTGTCCAATTTGGAGAAGGTGTGATTACTCGGGAACTGCTCGTAGGATTTTTAGTGTATTTTCCAGGAAAAATCAGCAACGCTTTTTTTTCTAATTTGGAGAAGATGGGATTACTCGGGAACGGCTCGTAGGATTTTTAGTGTAATTTCCAGGAAAAATCAGCAAGGTTTTTTTTTGGCCAATTTGGAGATGGTGTGATTACTCGGGAACGGCTCGTAGGATTTTTAGTGTATTTTCCAGGAAAAATCAGCAACGCTTTTTTTTCTAATTTGGAGAAGATGGGATTACTCGGGAACGGCTCGTAGGTTTTTTAGTGTATTTTTCAGGAAAAATCAGCAACGCTTTTTTTTCTAATTTGGAGAAGGTGTGATTACTCGGGAACGGCTCGTAAGATTGTTGATGTATTTTTCAGGAAAAATCAGCAACGCTTTTTTTGGCCAATTTGGAGAAGGTGTGATTACTCGGGAACGGCTCGTAGGATTTTTAGTGTATTTTCCAGGAAAAATGTGCAACGCTTTTTGTGGCAAATTTGGAGAAGGTGTGATTACTCGGGAACGGCTCATAAAATTTTTAATATATTTTCCAGGAAAAATCAGCAACACTTTTTTTGGCCAATTTGGAGAAGGTGTGATTACTCGGGAACGGCTCGTAAGATTTTTAGTGTATTTTCCAGGAAAAATCAGCAACGCTTTTTTTGGCCAATTTGGAGAAGGTGTGATTACTCGGGAACGGCTCGTAGGTTTTTTAGTGTATTTTCCAGGAAAAATCAGCAACGCTTTTTTTGGCCAATTTGGAGAAGGTGTGATTACTCGGGAACGGCTCGTAGGATTTTTAGTGTATTTTCCAGGAAAAATCAGCAACGCTTTTTTTGGCCAATTTGGAGAAGGTGTGATTACTCGGGAACGGCTCGTAGGATTTTTAGTGTATTTTCCAGGAAAAATCAGCAACGCTTTTTTTTCTAATTTGGAGAAGGTGTGATTACTCGGGAACGGCTCGTAGGTTTTTTAGTGTATTTTCCAGGAAAAATCAGCAACGCTTTTTTTTGGCCAATTTGGAGAAGGTGTGATTACTCGGGAACTGCTCGTTGGATTTTTAGTGTATTTTCCAGGAAAAATCAGCAACGCTTTTTTTTCTAATTTGGAGAAGATGGGATTACTCGGGAACGGCTTGTAGGATTTTTAGTGTAATTTCCAGGAAAAATCAGCAAGGTTTTTTTTTGGCCAATTTGGAGATGGTGTGATTACTCGGGAACGGCTCGTAGGATTTTTAGTGTATTTTCCAGGAAAAATCAGCAACGCTTTTTTTTCTAATTTGGAGAAGATGGGATTACTCGGGAACGGCTCGTAGGTTTTTTAGTGTATTTTTCAGGAAAAATCAGCAACGCTTTTTTTGGCCAATTTGGAGAAGGTGTGATTACTCGGGAACGGCTCGTAAGATTTTTGATGTTTTTTCCAGGAAAAATCAGCAACGCTTTTTTTGGCCAATTTGGAGATGGTGTGATTACTCGGGAACGGCTTGTAGGATTTTTAGTGTATTTTCCAGGAAAAATCAACAACGCTTTTTTTTGGTAATTTGGAGAAGGTGTGATTACTCGGGAATGGCTCGTAGGATTTTTAGTGTATTTTCCAGGAAAAATCAACAACGCTTTTTTTGGCCAATTTGGAGAAGCTGTGATTACTCGGGAACGGCTCGTAGGATTTTTAGTGTATTTTCCAGGAAAAATCAGCAACGCTTTTTTTTGGCCAATTTGGAGAAGATGGGATTACTCGGGAACGGCTCGTAGGATTTTTAGTGTATTTTCCAGGAAAAATCAGCAACGCTTTTTTTTTGGCCAATTTGGAGAAGGTGTGATTACTCGGGAACGGCTCGTAGGATTTTTAATATATTTTCCAGGAAAAATCAGCAACGCTTTTTTTTGGCCAATTTGGAGAAGATGGGATTACTCGGGAACGGCTCGTAGGATTTTTAGTGTATTTTCCAGGAAAAATCAGCAACGCTTTTTTTTCTTATTTGGAGAAGATGGGATTACTCGGGAACGGCTCGTAGGTTTTTTAGTGTATTTTTCAGGAAAAATCAGCAACGCTTTTTTTGGCCAATTTGGAGAAGGTGTGATTACTCGGGAACGGCTCGTAAGATTTTTGATGTATTTTTCAGGAAAAATCAGCAACGCTTTTTTTTCTAATTTGGAGAAGATGGGATTACTCGGGAACGGCTCGTAGGATTTTTAGTGTATTTTCCAGGAAAAATCAGCAACACTTTTTTTGGCCAATTTGGAGAAGGTGTGATTACTCGGGAACGGCTCGTAAGATTTTTAGTGTATTTTCCAGGAAAAATCAGCAACGCTTTTTTTGGCCAATTTGGAGAAGGTGTGATTACTCGGGAACGGCTCGTAAGATTTTTAGTGTATTTTCCAGGAAAAATCAACAACGCTTTTTTTTGCCAATTTGGAGAAGATGGGATTACTCGGGAACGGCTCGTAGGTTTTTTAGTGTATTTTCCAGGAAAAATCAACAACGCTTTTTTTTGCCAATTTGGAGAAGGTGTGATTACTCGGGAACGGCTCGTAAGATTTTTAGTGTATTTTCCAGGAAAAATCAACAACGCTTTTTTTGGCCAATTTGGAGAAGGTGTGATTACTCGGGAACGGCTCGTAGGATTTTTAGTGTATTTTCCAGGAAAAATCAGCAACGCTTTTTTTTCTAATTTGGAGAAGATGGGATTACTCGGGAACGGCTCGTAGGATTTTTAGTGTATTTTCCAGGAAAAATCAACAACGCTTTTTTTTCTAATTTGGAGAAGGTGTGATTACTCGGGAACGGCTCGTAAGATTTTTGATGTATTTTTCAGGAAAAATCAGCAACGCTTTTTTTGGCCAATTTGGAGAAGGTGTGATTACTCGGGAACGGCTCGTAGGATTTTTAGTGTATTTTCCAGGAAAAATGTGCAACGCTTTTTGTGGCCAATTTGGAGAAGGTGTGATTACTCGGGAACGGCTCATAAAATTTTTAATATATTTTCCAGGAAAAATCAGCAACACTTTTTTTGGCCAATTTGGAGAAGGTGTGATTACTCGGGAACGGCTCGTTAGATTTTTAGTGTATTTTCCAGGAAAAATCAGCAACGCTTTTTTTTCTAATTTGGAGAAGATGGGATTACTCGGGAACGGCTCGTAGGATTTTTAGTGTATTTTCCAGGAAAAATCAACAACGCTTTTTTTGGCCAATTTGGAGAAGGTGTGATTACTCGGGAACGGCTCGTAGGATTTTTAGTGTATTTTCCAGGAAAAATCAGCAACGCTTTTTTTTCTAATTTGGAGAAGGTGTGATTACTCGGGAACGGCTCGTAGGATTTTTAGTGTATTTTCCAGGAAAAATCAACAACGCTTTTTTTGGCCAATTTGGAGATGGTGTGATTACTCGGGAACGGCTCGTAGGATTTTTAGTGTATTTTCCAGGAAAAATCAACAACGCTTTTTTTGGCCAATTTGGAGAAGATGGGATTACTCGGGAACGGCTCGTAGGTTTTTTAGTGTATTTTCCAGGAAAAATCAGCAACGCTTTTTTTTTGGCCAATTTGGAGAAGGTGTGATTACTCGGGAACGGCTCGTAGGATTTTTAGTGTATTTTCCAGGAAAAATCAGCAAGGTTTTTTTTTGGCCAATTTGGAGATGGTGTGATTACTCGGGAACGGCTCGTAGGATTTTTAGTGTATTTTCCAGGAAAAATCAGCAACGCTTTTTTTTCTAATTTGGAGAAGATGGGATTACTCGGGAACGGCTCGTAGGTTTTTTAGTGTATTTTCCAGGAAAAATCAGCAACGCTTTTTTTTCTTCTAATTTGGAGAAGGTGTGATTACTCGGAAACGGCTCGTAAGATTTTTGATGTTTTTTCCAGGAAAAATCAGCAACGCTTTTTTTGGCCAATTTGGAGATGGTGTGATTACTCGGGAACGGCTCGTAGGATTTTTAGTGTATTTTCCAGGAAAAATCAACAACGCTTTTTTTTGGTAATTTGGAGAAGGTGTGATTACTCGGGAATGGCTCGTAGGATTTTTAGTGTATTTTCCAGGAAAAATCAGCAACGCTTTTTTTGGCCAATTTGGAGAAGGTGTGATTACTCGGGAACGGCTCGTAGGTTTTTTAGTGTATTTTCCAGGAAAAATCAGCAACGCTTTTTTTGGCCAATTTGGAGAAGATGGGATTACTCGGGAACTGCTCGTAGGATTTTTAGTGTATTTTCCAGGAAAAATCAGCAACGCTTTTTTTTGGCCAATTTGGAGAAGGTGTGATTACTCGGGAACGGCTCGTAGGATTTTTAGTGTATTTTCCAGGAAAAATCAGCAACGCTTTTTTTTGCCAATTTGGAGAAGGTGTGATTACTCGGGAACGGCTCGTAAGATTTTTAGTGTATTTTCCAGGAAAAATCAACAACGCTTTTTTTGGCCAATTTGGAGAAGGTGTGATTACTCGGGAACGGCTCGTAAGATTTTTAGTGTATTTTCCAGGAAAAATCAACAACGCTTTTTTTGGCCAATTTGGAGAAGGTGTGATTACTCGGGAACGGCTCGTAGGATTTTTAGTGTATTTTCCAGGAAAAATCAGCAACGCTTTTTTTTCTAATTTGGAGAAGGTGTGATTACTCGGGAACGGCTCGTAAGATTTTTAGTGTAATTTCCAGGAAAAATCAACAACGCTTTTTTTGGCCAATTTGGAGAAGGTGTGATTACTCGGGAACGGCTCGTAGGTTTTTTAGTGTATTTTTCAGGAAAAATCAGCAACGCTTTTTTTTGGCCAATTTGGAGAAGGTGTGATTACTCGGGAACGGCTCGTAAGATTTTTAGTGTATTTTCCAGGAAAAATTAACAACGCTTTTTTTGGCCAATTTGGAGAAGGTGTGATTACTCGGGAACGGCTCGTAGGATTTTTAGTGTATTTTCCAGGAAAAATCAGCAACGGTTTTTTTTCTAATTTGGAGAAGGTGTGATTACTCGGGAACGGCTCGTAAGATTTTTAGTGTAATTTCCAGGAAAAATCAACAACGCTTTTTTTGGCCAATTTGGAGAAGGTGTGATTACTCGGGAACGGCTCGTAGGTTTTTTAGTGTATTTTTCAGGAAAAATCAGCAACGCTTTTTTTTGGCCAATTTGGAGAAGATGGGATTACTCGGGAACGGCTCGTAAGATTTTTAGTGTATTTTCCAGGAAAAATCAGCAACGCTTTTTTTGGCCAATTTGGAGAAGGTGTGATTACTCGGGAACGGCTCGTAGGATTTTTAGTGTATTTTCCAGGAAAAATCAGCAACGCTTTTTTTTTGGCCAATTTGGAGAAGGTGTGATTACTCGGGAACGGCTCGTAGGTTTTTTAGTGTATTTTCCAGGAAAAATCAGCAACGCTTTTTTTTTGGCCAATTTGGAGAAGGTGTGATTACTCGGGAACGGCTCGTAAGATTTTTGATGTTTTTTCCAGGAAAAATCAGCAACGCTTTTTTTTGGCCAATTTGGAGAAGGTGTGATTACTCGGGAACGGCTCGTAAGATTTTTAGTGTATTTTCCAGGAAAAATCAACAACGCTTTTTTTGGCCAATTTGGAGAAGGTGTGATTACTCGGGAACGGCTCGTAGGTTTTTTAGTGTATTTTCCAGGAAAAATCAGCAACGCTTTTTTTTTGGCCAATTTGGAGAAGGTGTGATTACTCGGGAACGGCTCGTAAGATTTTTGATGTTTTTTCCAGGAAAAATCAGCAACGCTTTTTTTTGGCCAATTTGGAGAAGGTGTGATTACTCGGGAACGGCTCGTAAGATTTTTAGTGTATTTTCCAGGAAAAATCAGCAACGCTTTTTTTGGCCAATTTGGAGAAGGTGTGATTACTCGGGAACGGCTCGTAAGATTTTTAGTGTATTTTCCAGGAAAAATCAGCAACGCTTTTTTTGGCCAATTTGGAGAAGGTGTGATTACTCGGGAACGGCTCGTAAGATTTTTAGTGTATTTTCCAGGAAAAATCAACAACGCTTTTTTTGGCCAATTTGGAGAAGGTGTGATTACTCGGGGACGGCTCGTAGGATTTTTAGTGTATTTTCCAGGAAAAATCAGCAACGCTTTTTTTGGCCAATTTGGAGAAGGTGTGATTACTCGGGAACGGCTCGTAAGATTTTTAGTGTATTTTCCAGAAAAAATCAACAACGCTTTTTTTGGCCAATTTGGAGAAGGTGTTATTACTCGGGAACGGCTCGTAGGATTTTTAGTGTATTTTCCAGGAAAAATCAGCAACGCTTTTTTTGGCCAATTTGGAGAAGGTGTGATTACTCGGGAACGGCTCGTAGGATTTTTAGTGTATTTTCCAGGAAAAATCAACAACGCTTTTTTTGGCCAATTTGGATAAGGTGTGATTACTCGGCAACGGCTCGTAGGATTTTTAGTGTATTTTCCAGGAAAAATCAGCAACGCTTTTTTTTGGCCAATTTGGAGAAGGTGTGATTACTCGGGAACGGCTCGTAAGATTTTTGATGTTTTTTCCAGGAAAAATCAGCAACGCTTTTTTTTGGCCAATTTGGAGAAGGTGTGATTACTCGGGAATGGCTCGTAGGATTTTTAGTGTATTTTCCAGGAAAAATCAACAACGCTTTTTTTTGCCAATTTGGAGAAGGTGTGATTACTCGGGAACGGCTCGTAGGATTTTTAGTGTATTTTCCAGGAAAAATCAGCAACGCTTTTTTTTCTAATTTGGAGAAGGTGTGATTACTCGGGAACGGCTCGTAGGATTTTTAGTGTATTTTCCAGGAAAAATCAGCAACGCTTTTTTTGGCCAATTTGGAGAAGGTGTGATTACTCGGGAACGGCTCGTAGGATTTTTGATGTTTTTTCCAGGAAAAATCAGCAACGCTTTTTTTGGCCAATTTGGAGATGGTGTGATTACTCGGGAACGGCTCGTAGGATTTTTAGTGTATTTTCCAGGAAAAATCAACAACGCTTTTTTTGGCCAATTTGGAGAAGATGGGATTACTCGGGAACGGCTCGTAGGTTTTTTAGTGTATTTTCCAGGAAAAATCAGCAACGCTTTTTTTTGGCCAATTTGGAGAAGGTGTGATTACTCGGGAACGGCTCGTAGGATTTTTAGTGTATTTTCCAGGAAAAATCAGCAACGCTTTTTTTTGGCCAATTTGGAGAAGGTGTGATTACTCGGGAACGGCTCGTAGGTTTTTTAGTGTATTTTCCAGGAAAAATCAGCAACGCTTTTTTTTCTAATTTGGAGAAGATGGGATTACTCGGGAACGGCTCGTAGGATTTTTAGTGTATTTTCCAGGAAAAATCAGCAACGCTTTTTTTTGGCCAATTTGGAGAAGGTGTGATTACTCGGGAACGGCTCGTAGGTTTTTTAGTGTATTTTCCAGGAAAAATCAGCAACGCTTATTTTGGCCAATTTGGAGAAGGTGTGATTACTCGGGAACGGCTCGTAGGATTTTTAGTGTATTTTCCAGGAAAAATCAGCAACGCTTTTTTTTTGCCAATTTGGAGAAAGTGTGATTACTCGGGAACGGCTCGTAAGATTTTTAGTGTATTTTCCAGGAAAAATCAGCAACGCTTTTTTTTGGCCAATTTGGAGAAGATGGGATTACTCGGGAACGGCTCGTAGGTTTTTTAGTGTATTTTCCAGGAAAAATGTGCAACGCTTTTTTTTGCCAATTTGGAGAAAGTGTGATTACTCGGGAACGGCTCGTAGGTTTTTTAGTGTATTTTCCAGGAAAAATCAGCAACGCTTTTTTTTGGCCAATTTGGAGAAGATGGGATTACTCGGGAACGGCTCGTAGGTTTTTTAGTGTATTTTCCAGGAAAAATGTGCAACGCTTTTTTTGGCCAATTTGGAGAAGGTGTGATTACTCGGGAACGGCTCGTAGGATTTTTAGTGTATTTTCCAGGAAAAATCAGCAAGGTTTTTTTTTGGCCAATTTGGAGAAGGTGTGATTACTCGGGAACGGCTCGTAGGTTTTTTAGTGTATTTTCCAGGAAAAATCAGCAACGCTTTTTTTTCTAATTTGGAGAAGATGGGATTACTCGGGAACGGCTCGTAGGTTTTTTAGTGTATTTTTCAGGAAAAATCAGCAACGCTTTTTTTTGGCCAATTTGGAGAAGGTGTGATTACTCGGGAACGGCTCGTAAGATTTTTAGTGTATTTTCCAGGAAAAATCAGCAACGCTTTTTTTGGCCAATTTGGAGAAGGTGTGATTACTCGGGAACGGCTCGTAAGATTTTTGATGTTTTTTCCAGGAAAAATCAGCAACGCTTTTTTTGGCCAATTTGGAGAAGGTGTGATTACTCGGGAACGGCTCGTAAGATTTTTAGTGTATTTTCCAGGAAAAATCAGCAACGCTTTTTTTGGCCAATTTGGAGAAGGTGTGATTACTCGGGAACGGCTCGTAAGATTTTTGATGTTTTTTCCAGGAAAAATCAGCAACGCTTTTTTTTCTAATTTGGAGAAGATGGGATTACTCGGGAACGGCTGGTAGGATTTTTAGTGTATTTTCAAGGAAAAATCAGCAACGCTTTTTTTGGCCAATTTGGAGAAGGTGTGATTACTCGGGAACGGCTCGTAGGATTTTTAGTGTATTTTCCAGGAAAAATCAGCAACGCTTTTTTTTCTAATTTGGAGAAGATGGGATTACTCGGGAACGGCTCGTAAGATTTTTAGTGTATTTTCCAGGAAAAATCAGCAACGCTTTTTTTGGCCAATTTGGAGAAGGTGTGATTACTCGGGAACTGCTCGTAGGATTTTTAGTGTATTTTCCAGGAAAAATCAGCAACGCTTTTTTTGGCCAATTTGGAGAAGGTGTGATTACTCGGGAACGGCTCGTAGGATTTTTAGTGTATTTTCCAGGAAAAATCAGCAACACTTTTTTTTGGCCAATTTGGAGAAGATGGGATTACTCGGGAACGGCTCGTAGGATTTTTGATGTTTTTTCCAGGAAAAATCAGCAACGCTTTTTTTTGGCCAATTTGGAGAAGATGGGATTACTCGGGAACGGCTCGTAGGTTTTTTAGTGTATTTTCCAGGAAAAATCAGCAACACTTTTTTTGGCCAATTTGGAGAAGGTGTGATTACTCGGGAACGGCTCGTAGGTTTTTTAGTGTATTTTCCAGGAAAAATCAGCAACGCTTTTTTTGGCCAATTTGGAGAAGATGGGATTACTCGGGAACGGCTCGTAAGATTTTTAGTGTATTTTCCAGGAAAAATCAGCAACGCTTTTTTTGGCCAATTTGGAGAAGGTGTGATTACTCGGGAACGGCTCGTAGGATTTTTAGTGTATTTTCCAGGAAAAATCAGCAACGCTTTTTTTTCTAATTTGGAGAAGGTGTGATTACTCGGGAACGGCTCGTAGGTTTTTTAGTGTATTTTCCAGGAAAAATCAACAACGCTTTTTTTGGCCAATTTGGAGAAGGTGTGATTACTCGGGAACGGCTCGTAGGATTTTTAGTGTATTTTCCAGGAAAAATCAGCAACGCTTTTTTTTCTAATTTGGAGAAGGTGTGATTACTCGGGAACGGCTCGTAGGATTTTAAGTGTAATTTCCAGGAAAAATCAGCAACGCTTTTTTTGGCCAATTTGGAGAAGGTGTGATTACTCGGGAACGGCTCGTAAGATTTTTAGTGTATTTTCCAGGAAAAATTAGCAACGCTTTTTTTGGCCAATTTGGAGAAGGTGTGATTACTCGGGAACGGCTCGTAGGATTTTTAGTGTATTTTCCAGGAAAAATCAGCAACGCTTTTTTTTCTAATTTGGAGAAGGTGTGATTACTCGGGAACGGCTCGTAAGATTTTTGATGTATTTTTCAGGAAAAATCAGCAACGCTTTTTTTGGCCAATTTGGAGAAGGTGTGATTACTCGGGAACGGCTCGTAAGATTTTTGATGTTTTTTCCAGGAAAAATCAGCAACGCTTTTTTTTGCCAATTTGGAGAAGATGGGATTACTCGGGAACGGCTCGTAAGATTTTTAGTGTATTTTCCAGGAAAAATCAGCAACGCTTTTTTTGGCCACTTTGGAGAAGGTGTGATTACTCGGGAACGGCTCGTAAGATTTTTAGTGTATTTTCCAGGAAAAATCAGCAACACTTTTTTTGGCCAATTTGGAGAAGGTGTGATTACTCGGGAACGGCTCGTAGGTTTTTTAGTGTATTTTCCAGGAAAAATCAGCAACGCTTTTTTTGGCCAATTTGGAGAAGATGGGATTACTCGGGAACGGCTCGTAAGATTTTTAGTGTATTTTGCAGGAAAAATCAGCAACGCTTTTTTTGGCCAATTTGGAGAAGGTGTGATTACTCGGGAACGGCTCGTAGGATTTTTAGTGTATTTTCCAGGAAAAATCAGCAACGCTTTTTTTGGCCAATTTGGAGAAGGTGTGATTACTCGGGAACGGCTCGTAGGATTTTTAGTGTATTTTCCAGGAAAAATCAGCAACGCTTTTTTTGGCCAATTTGGAGAAGGTGTGATTACTCGGGAACGGCTCGTAGGTTTTTTAGTGTATTTTCCAGGAAAAATCAGCAACGCTTTTTTTGCTAATTTGGAGAAGATGGGATTACTCCGGAACGGCTCGTAAGATTTTTAGTGTATTTTCCAGGAAAAATGTGCAACGCTTTTTTTGGCCAATTTGGAGAAGGTGTGATTACTCGGGAACGGCTCGTAGGATTTTTAGTGTATTTTCCAGGAAAAATCAGCAACGCTTTTTTTTCTAATTTGGAGAAGGTGTGATTACTCGGGAACGGCTCGTAGGATTTTTAGTGTATTTTCCAGGAAAAGTCAGCAACGCTTTTTTTGGCCAATTTGGAGAAGGTGTGATTACTCGGGAACGGCTCATAAAATTTTTAGTGTATTTTCCAGGAAAAATCAGCAACGCTTTTTTTTGGCCAATTTGGAGAAGGTGTGATTACTCGGGAACGGCTCGTAGGTTTTTTAGTGTTTTTTCCAGGAAAAATCAGCAACGCTTTTTTTTGGCCAATTTGGAGAAGATGGGATTACTCGGGAACGGCTCGTAGGTTTTTTAGTGTATTTTCCAGGAAAAATGTGCAACGCTTTTTTTGGCCAATTTGGAGAAGATGGGATTACTCGGGAACGGCTGGTAGGATTTTTAGTGTATTTTCAAGGAAAAATCAGCAACGCTTTTTTTGGCCAATTTGGAGAAGGTGTGATTACTCGGGAACGGCTCGTAGGATTTTTAGTGTATTTTCCAGGAAAAATCAGCAACGCTTTTTTTTCTAATTTGGAGAAGATGGGATTACTCGGGAACGGCTCGTAAGATTTTTAGTGTATTTTCCAGGAAAAATCAGCAACGCTTTTTTTGGCCAATTTGGAGAAGGTGTGATTACTCGGGAACTGCTCGTAGGATTTTTAGTGTATTTTCCAGGAAAAATCAGCAACGCTTTTTTTGGCCAATTTGGAGAAGGTGTGATTACTCGGGAACGGCTCGTAGGATTTTTAGTGTATTTTCCAGGAAAAATCAGCAACACTTTTTTTTGGCCAATTTGGAGAAGATGGGATTACTCGGGAACGGCTCGTAGGATTTTTGATGTTTTTTCCAGGAAAAATCAGCAACGCTTTTTTTTGGCCAATTTGGAGAAGATGGGATTACTCGGGAACGGCTCGTAGGTTTTTTAGTGTATTTTCCAGGAAAAATCAGCAACACTTTTTTTGGCCAATTTGGAGAAGGTGTGATTACTCGGGAACGGCTCGTAGGTTTTTTAGTGTATTTTCCAGGAAAAATCAGCAACGCTTTTTTTGGCCAATTTGGAGAAGATGGGATTACTCGGGAACGGCTCGTAAGATTTTTAGTGTATTTTCCAGGAAAAATCAGCAACGCTTTTTTTGGCCAATTTGGAGAAGGTGTGATTACTCGGGAACGGCTCGTAGGATTTTTAGTGTATTTTCCAGGAAAAATCAGCAACGCTTTTTTTTCTAATTTGGAGAAGGTGTGATTACTCGGGAACGGCTCGTAGGTTTTTTAGTGTATTTTCCAGGAAAAATGTGCAACGCTTTTTTTTGGCCAATTTGGAGAAGGTGTGATTACTCGGGAACGGCTCGTAGGATTTTTAGTGTATTTTCCAGGAAAAATCAGCAACGCTTTTTTTTCTAATTTGGAGAAGGTGTGATTACTCGGGAACGGCTCGTAGGATTTTAAGTGTAATTTCCAGGAAAAATCAGCAACGCTTTTTTTGGCCAATTTGGAGAAGGTGTGATTACTCGGGAACGGCTCGTAGGATTTTTAGTGTATTTTCCAGGAAAAATCAGCAACGCTTTTTTTTCTAATTTGGAGAAGGTGTGATTACTCGGGAACGGCTCGTAAGATTTTTGATGTATTTTTCAGGAAAAATCAGCAACGCTTTTTTTGGCCAATTTGGAGAAGGTGTGATTACTCGGGAACGGCTCGTAAGATTTTTGATGTTTTTTCCAGGAAAAATCAGCAACGCTTTTTTTTGGCCAATTTGGAGAAGGTGTGATTACTCGGGAACGGCTCGTAGGATTTTTAGTGTATTTTCCAGGAAAAATCAGCAACGCTTTTTTTGGCCAATTTGGAGAAGGTGTGATTACTCGGGAACGGCTCGTAAGATTTTTAGTGTATTTTCCAGGAAAAATCAGCAACACTTTTTTTGGCCAATTTGGAGAAGGTGTGATTACTCGGGAACGGCTCGTAGGTTTTTTAGTGTATTTTCCAGGAAAAATCAGCAACGCTTTTTTTGGCCAATTTGGAGAAGATGGGATTACTCGGGAACGGCTCGTAAGATTTTTAGTGTATTTTCCAGGAAAAATCAGCAACGCTTTTTTTTGGCCAATTTGGAGAAGGTGTGATTACTCGGGAACGGCTCGTAGGATTTTTAGTGTATTTTCCAGGAAAAATCAGCAACGCTTTTTTTTGGCCAATTTGGAGAAGATGGGATTACTCGGGAACGGCTCGTAGGATTTTTAGTGTATTTTCCAGGAAAAATCAGCAACGCTTTTTTTTGGCCAATTTGGAGAAGGTGTGATTACTCGGGAACGGCTCGTAAGATTTTTGATGTTTTTTCCAGGAAAAATCAGCAACGCTTTTTTTTGGCCAATTTGGAGAAGGTGTGATTACTCGGGAACGGCTCGTAGGATTTTTAGTGTATTTTCCAGGAAAAATCAGCAACACTTTTTTTTGGCCAATTTGGAGAAGATGGGATTACTCGGGAACGGCTCGTAGGATTTTTGATGTTTTTTCCAGGAAAAATCAGCAACGCTTTTTTTTGGCCAATTTGGAGAAGATGGGATTACTCGGGAACGGCTCGTAGGTTTTTTAGTGTATTTTCCAGGAAAAATCAGCAACACTTTTTTTGGCCAATTTGGAGAAGGTGTGATTACTCGGGAACGGCTCGTAGGTTTTTTAGTGTATTTTCCAGGAAAAATCAGCAACGCTTTTTTTGGCCAATTTGGAGAAGATGGGATTACTCGGGAACGGCTCGTAAGATTTTTAGTGTATTTTCCAGGAAAAATCAGCAACGCTTTTTTTGGCCAATTTGGAGAAGGTGTGATTACTCGGGAACGGCTCGTAGGATTTTTAGTGTATTTTCCAGGAAAAATCAGCAACGCTTTTTTTTCTAATTTGGAGAAGGTGTGATTACTCGGGAACGGCTCGTAGGTTTTTTAGTGTATTTTCCAGGAAAAATGTGCAACGCTTTTTTTTGGCCAATTTGGAGAAGGTGTGATTACTCGGGAACGGCTCGTAGGATTTTTAGTGTATTTTCCAGGAAAAATCAGCAACGCTTTTTTTTCTAATTTGGAGAAGGTGTGATTACTCGGGAACGGCTCGTAGGATTTTAAGTGTAATTTCCAGGAAAAATCAGCAACGCTTTTTTTGGCCAATTTGGAGAAGGTGTGATTACTCGGGAACGGCTCGTAGGATTTTTAGTGTATTTTCCAGGAAAAATCAGCAACGCTTTTTTTTCTAATTTGGAGAAGGTGTGATTACTCGGGAACGGCTCGTAAGATTTTTGATGTATTTTTCAGGAAAAATCAGCAACGCTTTTTTTGGCCAATTTGGAGAAGGTGTGATTACTCGGGAACGGCTCGTAAGATTTTTGATGTTTTTTCCAGGAAAAATCAGCAACGCTTTTTTTTGGCCAATTTGGAGAAGGTGTGATTACTCGGGAACGGCTCGTAGGATTTTTAGTGTATTTTCCAGGAAAAATCAGCAACGCTTTTTTTGGCCAATTTGGAGAAGGTGTGATTACTCGGGAACGGCTCGTAAGATTTTTAGTGTATTTTCCAGGAAAAATCAGCAACACTTTTTTTGGCCAATTTGGAGAAGGTGTGATTACTCGGGAACGGCTCGTAGGTTTTTTAGTGTATTTTCCAGGAAAAATCAGCAACGCTTTTTTTGGCCAATTTGGAGAAGATGGGATTACTCGGGAACGGCTCGTAAGATTTTTAGTGTATTTTCCAGGAAAAATCAGCAACGCTTTTTTTTGGCCAATTTGGAGAAGGTGTGATTACTCGGGAACGGCTCGTAGGATTTTTAGTGTATTTTCCAGGAAAAATCAGCAACGCTTTTTTTTGGCCAATTTGGAGAAGATGGGATTACTCGGGAACGGCTCGTAGGATTTTTAGTGTATTTTCCAGGAAAAATCAGCAACGCTTTTTTTTGGCCAATTTGGAGAAGGTGTGATTACTCGGGAACGGCTCGTAGGTTTTTTAGTGTATTTTCCAGGAAAAATCAGCAACGCTTTTTTTGGCCAATTTGGAGAAGGTGTGATTACTCGGGAACGGCTCGTAGGATTTTTAGTGTATTTTCCAGGAAAAATCAGCAACGCTTTTTTTTTGCCAATTTGGAGAAAGTGTGATTACTCGGGAACGGCTCGTAAGATTTTTAGTGTATTTTCCAGGAAAAATCAGCAACGCTTTTTTTTGGCCAATTTGGAGAAGATGGGATTACTCGGGAACGGCTCGTAGGTTTTTTAGTGTATTTTCCAGGAAAAATGTGCAACGCTTTTTTTTGCCAATTTGGAGAAAGTGTGATTACTCGGGAACGGCTCGTAGGTTTTTTAGTGTATTTTCCAGGAAAAATCAGCAACGCTTTTTTTTGGCCAATTTGGAGAAGATGGGATTACTCGGGAACGGCTCGTAGGTTTTTTAGTGTATTTTCCAGGAAAAATGTGCAACGCTTTTTTTGGCCAATTTGGAGAAGGTGTGATTACTCGGGAACGGCTCGTAGGATTTTTAGTGTATTTTCCAGGAAAAATCAGCAAGGTTTTTTTTTGGCCAATTTGGAGAAGGTGTGATTACTCGGGAACGGCTCGTAGGTTTTTTAGTGTATTTTCCAGGAAAAATCAGCAACGCTTTTTTTTCTAATTTGGAGAAGATGGGATTACTCGGGAACGGCTCGTAGGTTTTTTAGTGTATTTTTCAGGAAAAATCAGCAACGCTTTTTTTTGGC